>JAPEVF010000522.1:0-20564 GCA_029747585.1 Pleurotus djamor
GGAACCCTCAGCTCATCCACCTCCCCCTCTTACCCCATATCGTACCTCTCATTACATTACCATTCTCTCCACTCTCTCTCTCTCTTCTAGCCCTCTCCCCTTCCACCGGAGGAGTACCGAAGACTACTCAGTTATCAATACTTCAATACTTCAGTGATCACCCCCGGCCGACCTGGACCGCAGCCCACTCCCCTTTGACAANTGAAAGACATCATCATCCCCATTCCGACAAGATCATCATTCCAAGGTTACACGCATCACCGAGCTTCCCCTTTGGTCTCCCTCTGGACTTGGTCCTTCCTTCCTCCCCGCCCACCACTATCACTTGTCACTTGTCACTCCTTTTACCTTTTGGCAGGTGCCAGCCAAACCACCATATGCTCAACATACGCTACATATATATGTATGGATGTATATATTGTCATTTTTAGTTAGTTAGTTATCGCGCGTGCGCGTTCGTATATGCTCATTCGAATTCAATGGAAATATACTACTTATTTACATTACGCCGGATATACTGTGTTTCCTGTTTGCCTCTTCACTCGAGTGAAAGGTTCCAGGGAGAGATTTAGTTGGAATTTAGAGTTCAAGTGAAGGTGAACTTTGAAGAGAGGGTGGCGTATAGGAGTGTGTGTTGACATGATAAATTGTATCTTCCGAACGAGCGGGCGGGCGAATGAATGAACGTATGAGCGGATGACTGTGAGGGTGTACATATACATGTACATGTGAGTAGGGAGTAGAGAGGAGTAAGGAAGTAGGAGATATACGAGCACCGGTGCTAGAGTGATGATAAGGTTTGGATTTGTGGAAGTGCAATCGTTTACGGTTTGCGAAACATATGAATCAATGAATGTGTGTGTGTATGTACGTTTAGGGGATTTGCGAAGACCGGTGATATATGATATATGATATATGATATATGATAGGCAAGAAGGAAAGTAGGTTCTGTCAAGCTTCACGACATCGTTGGGAACGAAAAGAAAAACGAAGACGACAAGAACTTAGAAAACGAACGCTTGGTCGGGCAATGGTCGGCACTGTTCGCCGTTCGGAAGAAGACAACAACGAATTTGATCCCAGTGCCGTGAAGCGTGTGGCGGTGAAACCTTGATCGTGGGGGGACCCTGCAGGTGTCAGAAGAATTTTTGCTTCCGTTCTTTTTCGAGTGCCGCGACACACACTTACTCGGAGCGACAGAGAGACGCACGTTCAATGGGCAGTTGCAATGATGCCAGCATGCGTTACGCGTTAATAATGCTCGAGCTGAGTGACCTTCATGCAAATGCGGGACCGGATCATGTCCTCACTACTCACCGGCTCACAGTGTCACACTGCTCAGCACTGGTCAGAGGCGTGGTTTTCATAATTCCAATTTTCCTTTTCCCTTTTCCCTTTTTCTTTTTTTTTTTGGTTTNCTAGTATTCTACAATGTCAAACCTCAAGAAAATGAAACGAAAAAACGATCAAAGATACGGTATCCCCAGATCCACATCCACATTCACTCGACGACTTACCCTCGATGGATTCAGGAAACTGGAATCCCAAGCTCATAACTCAAAACCACCGAGCCCCGGGATGAAGTTGAAGTATCAGTATCATCTATACCGATATACTCTAGAGTATTGTTACTGGTCATGTCGGTGGTAAACTCTATCTCCGAGTTATCTCAAGATGATGTCAAGATGAAGCGTGCATAGGTGAGTACTACTCCGAGTCTAGATGATGAGGAGGTGGAGGGAACCGTGCGCACTGCGGATGCGGGCGGTGCTGATATGATATAAGATAATCGGCGCAGTCACCCTCTATCTACCTCTGCGTGCCTCTACCTATCTGACCTGCCTTGACCGCTGCGCTTTCTGCGCATGCGCGACAGGACACAACGAGCCACTAGTCACTACTGGACGGTGAGAACGTGTGTCGTTCAAGACAAGTTCAAGAACCGGCCGGTCCACCATATCTCTTCGAGGTCAAGGTACACTGACGCGATGCATGATGCATGATGTGGACTCCGAAGATGAACGCTGAGATCTGAGATCACATCCACAAGCAGAGTAACACTAAAACTACGGATGGACCCACATACATCTAGTACTTCCTCAAATCCATCCCTCCGGGACCCCTCCACCCCAAAAGGACAATATTGCAGTAGCCAGCTTATGTTCCGAGTTGAGGTTCGATGGGCCCGTCGTTAGACTTTCAATAGTACAATATATCACCGGCGCAGTCCAAAGACCCAGCGAGTGCACGGTACATCTTGGTATGTTACATGTTACATGATGCATGACTCGGATGCGTGGTCCTAATCACGAATTTAATCTATCCAATACTTATTCCTATTAACCCAATACTACCCCCAATCTCGCTTTCACCCTCGCTTTCGCCTTCACCTTCGCCTTCACCTTCACCCATGAGCGCATGAGCCATGGCTCGATGGGGTACTCTAGATAACCTTACCTGAAAGACCGAAAGACCGAACGCCCCAATAATCCTAGTCAATTCGATTGCTTACTTACTTACTTATTGATTATGACCGCCTGTACGCCTGAGCCTCGGGCGAGGCGTTGATAACTTGATCGTACCTTACCTTGTCTGAGTGTACCTAGTCACATAGAGGTCTCAGACAGACTCAGTGCACAGTGCGCAGTCACTCACCTCACTTAGAGTAAACTCAAAACTGAGTATTGAGGGTGTGATGCGTCCACACACAGACTGTGCATCGCGCAGTAGAGCATAGTCTACTTGACACATCCACTATCCACTGAACTTTGAAATTTGAACACTAAACACCCCCAACTGCGTAAAGCGCATCAACATCAGAAACGGGGTGAACTGAACATCAGAGCTAAACCGAAAGATAACGTTAATACTAACGATAATGATAACGATAATGATAACACCATGGATTTCTGGAAGAAAAGACACGTACGGAGGGGAGGACGACTTCGCCGACGCCACCCCATACACAGGGCAAGTCATACACATAGAGTAAGTGCACATCGATCGAACGGTGACCGAATGGCCGAATGGAGGAGAAGAACCATCACTACTCTATCGCCTTGTCTGTTGAAGGATGAGCGCTTGAGCTTTGACTAGTGACTGGGGGAGGCGAAAAGGAGATGAAGGGCAAAAAAGGAGATGAAGGTAAAGAAGAAGGGGAAGGAGAAAAGAACGTTCGACGGGCTTGGATTCAATTATTGATGTAATCCAGGATTACACCGAACACCGAACAAGGAAGGACTCCCAAGGTTGGACAGTTATCTCCATGATGATGATATCCTAAGTTCTCGGCGAGGGATCACGATTTACTGGGCTTTTCGTATATGGGATCGGAAGGAGGGGGAAGGGGGAAGGGAATCCAAGCGTAGTATAGCGTAGTACATAACGCTAGATACTCGATACTGGATGTTGGATATTGGGTATTGGATGTTGAGAAGACGCGGTAGCAGTGTCCGTGCCTTGAAGGAAATTCGAAGATTTGAAGAAAGCAAGTCGGTCTGAGGTTGTTATTAGAGACACGAGGAAAGCACGTTAACGTTGACGATGAGGATCCGCAACTACAAAGATTAGATTAAACAACTGCGTGAGGGGGGGAATATACAAATATCCATGGTAGGGTAAGGCAAGCGTAAGGTATAACAACAGAGCCTACAAAAACCAAAACCAAAACCAAGCCGAATGTCAGTGCTACGTTGACGGAATAACGGAGTGATGGGACTCACACAACAAGAATATATAAATGCAAGGAGGCCGGATAGAGAGAGAGAGGAAGGTATGCATGCCGAGGGTATGGGTTAGAAATGGCGTCCGTGTCATGATGATGTCCGTGTCGTGGTGGTGGTGGTGGTGGTGGTGATGGTGGGGGAGTGTTATGTGTTATGAAGGCGTATGCGTCTGCGTCGGACTCCCGAAATGCGTCCTCGTCCGACCATGCAAACTACTATCCCGCGTCCTCGGCCCCCCACGTCCATCATCCCCAAACCAACTAATCGCCCGTCTTCTCGAAATCGAATCAGTCGGCGTCCTCAACGAATCACCTTCATCATCCCAACTGCGCAACCGGTCAGATTCCCTCGGTGGTGTGTGCACGAGCAATAACGGCTACAAAATGATTGTTAATCCAAGTTCAAGAAGAACATGAATGAACGCGAAAAAAGTGTGGGGAAACAACGAACCTGAGCTGCAGAAAGACCTATAGCAACCGTACTCCGTTTATGTCTCAACAACGGTGCGTCAATCACATCCTCTGGAATGATCAAAGTCGCTCTCCTCCTCCTCCCAATCGAATTACTATTCCCCCTAGCATATTCATCCCGGGGACTCGTCAATGGCGTGCTTTCCGCCCCTTCGATATCCCCCTCCTCATCCTCCTCATCTTCCACGGAAGCATTGGGCGCCCACGCGATGACGAATACACCAACGAAGGTGGCAGCGCATCCGTAGAGGAAGGTGACGATTTGGTGGAATTTGGCAGTTCTGAAGTCGCCGTAGAGGATCGCGGAGCCGATGATGGCTGAGAGGTTGAATAAGACGAATTGGACGGGGATTACGATCTGTAGAGGTTAACGTAAGTAAGTGGGTGTGTATGCAATCTAGTATCGATATCGAAGAGAGATGATGTTCATACCTTGCTATCGAATTGCATTAATGCTCGGTTGAGGTGTCTTATCTGCCCCACTCCGGTGCCGGCTAAGACCTGCACACGCGAAGATTAGAATACGTAAAGGTCAAGATAAGGGACAGCGAGATATACCAGGAGAACTGGGTAAGTGATCCAACTGGTGAACATGTCTAGTCCTTTCAAAGTGAGAAGCGTAGATATGGCCTTGGTAGATAACACAGTAAAGCCACCTGCATACAAAAAAAAAATTCAGTAAAGTGATGCACATGCTAGGAACAGTAGCATACCGAAGATGGCGCAGAGCCCCACATCAACGAAGACCCAACGTCGGCCGATGGGCCCATGCGAGAGACCAGTAAGAACGATTGCGGCGACGATATACACCAAGCAATAGACCACGAAGGGGATTTGACAGATGGCTGCGAGTAACGCGTCGGGGTCCAATCGAACATCAGAAGAGTTGGAAGAGAGCACTACTGTGACTGCGCCGATGATAGCAATGAACATGCCCAGAAGGTCGCGCTATTCAGGATGTGAAGTTTGATCTTTGCGGAGTGTTTTTGATTTCGAAAATCTTACCTTGCGAAACCGTTCTCCCAACATGAGGGGAGCAAATATGCAGTTTGCAATCAGCGCGAACTAGGACAATGAGCGAAAGGATAGAGTAAAGGATCTGAAACTTACTGTTCCCAATGGCGCAACCAAGGAAGCCGGCGCAAATGCGTAAGAGATAAAATTGCCCACTTCACCGACGTTCATGAGTAGGAATCCCAGCCACCTAAACCAGATAATCAAGACCCTGAGCTATCATGGATGTAATGAAAATAAATACCAGAGTTTGGATTTCAGATAATCGCTCTCATTCCCTTCGGATAATGGATGCGAAGAATCGTCGTCATTTAGGCTTTCATCAGGATTGTGTGGCGGGGCGGTCACAACGTCAACAGGAAGAGGTTGCACGAGTGATGAGTCGCCTTCTAGTTCGATAGGTTGACGCCGCGTGCGCAAGGGTATGAGCCAACCCCAAGATGACCGCTCGCGTCGACCATGTGGTATCTCGTCGAGGCTGCCTGTCGAGTCCCTAGCCCCATAGTCGCGTGGAGTCCCGTTGGTAAGTGGTATCCTCTCCGCCGGCTTCGTCCCAGGGACATGTCCTCCGTTCGTAAACACATCGTGCTGTTCTCCATTGCTTGCACCACGGTTTGCTGATCTCTCTTTGGACTTTCGCTGCTTATCGGCCTCCAACCGTCTGTGCGCTAGCTTTTGAATGTTGAGGGCCAGAGAGATAAGAACGTTTCCAGAGACAGCCACGGTAATACCGATGAACGTCGGAGTCGATACCTCTGGGAGGTCATCCATATCAAAGGGAGTGGATATGGGTATTCCTTGTCGCCAGTGTTGGAGCATCTGCAGCGCTGAGGATATCGCAGAGGCCTGGTGATAGTCGAGTGCAGGCATGACTGACAGTGCAAGCAGCCAGGCTGGTGACCTGCGCAGGTCGTTGATGAAAGTGAAATCGGAAAAGAGCGTGTAATGAGCGGGCAGCTGAATGTCAGCACCAGTGTGTCAGGACCAAAAATAGCTTGTGATCGCAATATTAGGGTCGAGCTTCCCACGATCATTTGGTGTGTGCATACGTGACGGTCCGCGTCACTGACACGGTGACTCTCCACTTTGCACTTTCGCTTCAGCCTGCGACACGGAAACGCTTGAACAATGCGTGTACGACATACGCCACATACTCTCGAGACATTCCCCGTGTATAGCTCGACCTTCTTGTCTCCCAATGAGCTGGTCCTTGGAGGTGGCGGAGGCTCGACAAAGAGCGGCATTAAGAATCGGATGGTGCGTTGCATTTCGAACTGCGAATAACACATTCTATCTCACTTCATCACCATTAGCGCCTCTACCATGTCAGTGAGGAAAGGAGCTTGGAACTCCAGGACGAGATTGAAGTCCCTGATGCCCCGATGAGCATGGCCGCCGACCCAGAGGTGAGCGCGTCGCATCACGACCACAGGACATCGGGACTGACAACCCCCAGTCGCGAACAATCGTATGTGGCATAAACAGCCCCCAGGAGGAACTGGAGAAAGGCGAGAACGAGAACTGCCGTTCGTTTGAAGTGAAGAACAGCAAGTATGTTGCTCCACCACCCGTTCCGTGTCGGTCATTCATCCCGCGATTTGGTGTAGGATGACTTCCGTCGCCACTGCCGCGACTCTTCCTGCCGGCAGTTTGGAAGACTACCAGGTCGGTCTCAAAATAGCTGTGTACCCACGCCCTCTTCATCTCTTCACAGAAAGTCACCGTGCTGTCTCCTGACGGCAAGCTGGTGCTCGTCGCTGGAAACAACGATGTGAGCGGAACCTTTGTCTTGTTCATACCAATATATCATTCCCTGATTATCGTTTCGCTAGTTCTCGCTGCTGGCATACCCATCCCTTCAGCCAGTGGTGCAATCCATAAGTACGGGCAAAGACGACATCTATGACGCGACATTCTCTGGCACAACTGTATGTAGCGACATATCGTTTCCCTTTGCGCAGCACTAATATCTTCCCAGGTCCTTGTTGCGACTACCGCCAATCTTCATGTGTATGCCTTGCCGAAGGTCCCAGACAACATCACGACTCCATCTCCTTCTAAAAAGAAGAAAGGCAAACAAAAGGCACAACCGTTACCAGACTTGGAGATACTTCGAATCGTTGAGCTTCCAGCTTCGTTGGGGGGCGTATCTGGCAGTACATTCCGTTCCGCGAGGTACGCCGATTCTGGGTTTCTCCGCCATTCATGTGTTGACCGTCTCCCGCAGATATCATCCGCAAGATGATACAGTTCTGTATACTGTGACTAACACTGTTCCCGCACGTTCGAGGAAGAAAACGACCCGTCAAGCATTCGTTTGTAAATGGAGTACAGAGTCATGGACGGTTAGCAAGGTTCGCAAAGTCAGTGATAAGGGCGTGACGTGCTTCGATATAAGGTACGCTCCACACCATCGCGTTTGCGGATCGACTAAGCGTTCTTCTAGTTCCAACGGCAAGCTTCTTGGGTACGGCTCCTCGGATTACAGTGTTGGTCTCCTCGACTCTGCTACTTTGAACGTTCGTTCGCCTCACCAATCGTCCTATGCGTTTAAGCTGACGCGTTATGTTTATAGCCTGTGGTCACTATTCTGAAGGCTCACGAATTCCCTCCGACTACTTTGAAGTTCAACCCATCATGCACCCTCTTCGTTTCCGGTAGCGCTGACAACTCTCTGCGCGTCGTAAATGTACCCGATGCGCTCGGTGGATCCTGTATGTCCTTCGTTTTGTACGAAGCGGGCACTGCTGACTCTACCTCCCAAGCTTGGAGTGTCTTGACACTGTTCATCATTGCTATATTGGTTGTTCTATTGGCATTGGCTGCCCAAAAGTATGTTGGTTCGACGCCCCTTCTCTAGCAAATAGTAGCTTGGACATAACTCATGTGCACCTCATCTATATGGCAGACTTTAGATTACATTGTTTATTGCATTTATTATTAGATACCTCAGAACGATAGCGCGAAACAACATAGTCCTTGAACAAAGCTTGGTACTCAGTCATAATCGTCCTCCTCGACCAACTTCCGCTTGACACCATTGGTGGTTCCATCCAGCGACGTTTGAACTTCCTCCATGGCAGCATCGCTTTCGTCATCGTCGTCACCACCAGCAAACAAACCATCCTCGTCCTCCATGTCGCTGCCTGCGTCCGCGGCTTGTGTAGCCCCAGTGCCACCTGGGGTGCCGATGATATCCATGTCGGAGGGAGTGGCAATCGCACTGATGGGGAACGGCGCGTCCTCTCGGAAATGGTCTTGTACTTGTAACATTGATGCTGGTCCACGGGGGACGGGTTGTGGTTGGATTTCCTCCTCTTCTTCCTCTTCTTCTGACTCGGACTCTTCTATTTCCTCCACTTCTTCGTCATATAATTTGACGCCAGGAGGTGGCTTGTTAGGCACCAAGTCAAAGTCAACTGCAATTAGACATTCTGACGGAGGTGGTAGTCGAACGCCAAAGACTTCGGGGACAGCTGGTAACGGTATGGCGTTGGTATGTGTGGCCAAAGAAAGTATATGCTTCAAAAAGGATTCGTGTCAGCTCAATCCTTGTATACAGAAGGACTTTGAGTCACCTCTTTAGGTATACGACCACCAAATTCCCATCCGACTCTCGCCTGAACAGCGAGCATCACGTCGTCCAACTCGATTTTTCCTGATCTCCCAGCGTGTTCAGCGTATACCATGCCATCGGTTATGACCTGAGACGTATAGCGATGCGCAAACTCGAGTAACTGATGCAATACGCCTGGTTGGACATCTTGTACACCTGGGGTCGATGCGACCAATAACGCAATTGATCGCGCGGTAGGTGGAAGGGTGTCGACGGCAGCGGAGGAACGCGACATTTATTTGAGCGGAGTAGAGTGCTAATGAATCGTATATTTAGTTTCTAAGTGGGGCTTTTCACCGCCTCATTCTCCAAGCGAATGGACGTCGAAGAGGGCAAGGGTACAGACGCGCTTGCTTGTGGATTGAATGAGTTGTCTCCTCGGCAACTCGCAAGGCGATTGGAGTACCTGTGGATCACGTGCGGCACCCAGTGATTACTACTCCATATTTAAGCTCCGCACCCCGGCACTTCCGTCATTTCTCCCACTCTTCCCCCAGCACCGTTCACAATGTTCTCCTCAATGCTCTCGTCAAACGTCCTCAGGGCTCCGCGACCAAGCGTAACAAAAGTGGTCCGGCCGCTGGCTGCTCGCGCCTACCATGAGAAAGTGATTTCACACTATGAGAGACCTAGAAATGTAAGTTCCAGAGGCTGGATCGCATTCTGGGCCCCCTCTTATCTGATAACTTTTTCCTCCTCCTTCCAGGTGGGCTCTCTCCCCAAAGGTGACATTGATGTAGGCACTGGTCTTGTTGGTGCCCCAGCGTAAGTGACATCTACCGACAATGTCTTTCATTTAGCTTAAACGCCGCTCATAGGTGTGGCGACGTTATGAAACTCCAAATACGCGTCGACGAGAATGGTATCATTTCCGACGTCAAGTTCAAAACTTTTGGATGCGGCAGCGCCATTGCATCGAGTTCGTATATGACAGAGAGGGTGAAGGGGTTGTCATTGGACGAGGCCGGCAAAATCAAAAACACAGAAATTGCCAAGGAACTGTGCTTGCCTCCGGTCAAGCTCCACTGCTCCAGTGAGTGCTCCAACCTTCCTTCATCGTGTTCGTTTCTCAATCAACATCCGTTACAGTGCTTGCCGAAGATGCCATTAGGTCGGCAATTCGTGACTACAAGTCCAAGCAGACAGCGACGGGCACAAAGCAACGTGGCTTCCTTGACGTTTCACAAAGCACTCCCGAAGCATCAGTCACTGCACAATCATAGGCGTGCAGCGTTGTTGCTTATCTTGGTTTTCTTGTTGCCCATTCATTATCTTGACCCCTTTCCCTTCTACTACTTACTTCTTCGCATTGTACATTGTACGGATAACATTATGCATTACTGTCCATACTATCTTAGAGAGTGACAAAACAAAAATCTACATACATCTGGCCGTCATTGGCCACCATCGCCCTTTTGTCCCACAAATGAGAAATTTCCTGCGGCAAACCAACGTTCGTTGGCCTCTTTCACACGTTGCGCAGCGGCGCTACGGTTGGTTAGTTCAAAGCCTAGTGGAAAGACATGAGATAACACAGAAATCGGGTATCAAACCACGAACCTTGAACCGGTGTCACGGTTAGCGACGTCGCCATGCCTGATGTCTGCGTGCCACCTTGAGCAGCACGAGTCAAAGCAGCCGTGCGGAGCTTGTTGGCCTTCGACATTTTGGCTGAAAGTCTCAGTGTAAGCAACCAAACTCAAAGGCGACAAACAAACGAAAACATACCGCGACTTTTGGCTTCTCCCAAATTCGCTCTGACCTTGCCTGTCCCGACACCAATCATACCCAAACCCTTCGTCTGATCAAACGCGCCAACTTCGGCTTCTGCTTCTCCGAAGGCCATACGGTTCTGCAATTTCCGCAATTCAGTCTGAGCATAGGCTTCCTTGGCCTTCCGGGCACTGAAAGAAGACCGATCAGCTGAGATCGTGTCGTTGAGAAGAAAGAGAAAAGAACCAACCGTTTACCACCACGACGTTTCTTGGGTCCGTCATTAGGTACCGGGAGCGCTTTGACAACCTTCGCGGGAGGAGGAGCAGCTAATCGGTCGATGTGCTTCTCAATCTTTTCCCGTAAGGTTTCGCCATAGGAACCTATTACGGTCATGATGAGTATAAGGTCGCACAAAGGGCGTTTGTAATCCGCACCATCTCGTCGTTGGCGTTCAAGATCCATCCGTGCAGCGAGTACAGACTTCGCACCGATGGTTCGTTGTATCTTGAGTTGGTAGTCAGGAGGAGTTTGCGTGACCAACTCGGATTGGAAGATGAATCCAGTATGCCGTTTTTGCGTGGCTGTCGAAAAGCCAGCGGTGATTTTCTTCTGTGCACCAAGGAGCTACAGCCGGGTAAGTACATATGGCATGACTGAGGACTTTCGAGCAGCTTACATGGACATTACATGCAGGCATTTTGGCCAAGCCTTGTAGACCTCCAGCAACACCGAGGAGCTTGGCAGCTGTAGTCGTACCCACGATGGCAGACAGGTTAGGCGCAAGTACGTTCATTCTCGAGCTGACATACATAAAGATCTAAAAGGATTTGAGTACTGTAGGCAATTTCAACGGCAGGAAGTCCTAACCTTCTTCCTCGCTTCTTCCAAGCGGTCAGCGAGGTCGCAGGCGCGTTTGACGGCATTCCAAGCGGCCTCAGATAGTGGTTCACCCGAAGTTGTCGTTGCGGTGACAAGGACACTCATGATGACCGCAGGAGGAAGGATTCCTGTAAGGTTCACCTTCGTAGGATCCTACAAGACAAGGTCATTGAACAACTTCACTGCGGTGGAGAGATTATAGCCAAAAGATGATAGGAAGAGGGTTTCCAGCTTACCTCGCTATTACCCAAGGCTTGGACGGCGCGAATGAACATGGTAGGATCGGTGACAAGTTGCTCGAGTTCAGGGAACTTTGATGCATAATGGTCGCGTATAAACTAGGCAACGAAAGTTTAATATCGGTGCAATGTCTATATAGAAGGGTAGCTCACCTTGTGAACGACCATTATTTCGTTGTCCACATCCACAGATAGATTGTTGGCTTGGACAATGAGATTGTATTCCGGATTCAGATGAGCCGGTAAAGTCATGTCCTCTGCAGTGGTAGGCTTGGCTTGGTATTTTTCGACTTCCTTCAAAAGTATGAGCTATATGTATGAAGGTATGTTCGCGAGACCATACCTTTAGGATATCCGTCATTCGTTTGCTCGTCTCCAACTTCGCTATTGAAGTCACGTCCTCAACACCACCAAGCTCCATTTGCTGAACATCCTCCGCGTCCAATTCATCGGCAGGTCTTATACCTCCCTCCAATACAAGGCCCCCTATGTCGGTYTGAGCTTGTTCGTCTCCTTCAACCTCGACGTCAGACATGTCAGCTTCAGCGTCGTCYTCAGCCTTCCGTTTGAGGCCCGAGGTCGARGTKGAAGCAGAGGGTTGTGGTTCGGCGGGTGCATCTTCCTGTTGATAGTCKCCATCGTCGGAAAGACCATCCAAGTCGGCCAAAAGCTCGTCAGCTAGTCCACTCATTGTGGTATGRGGTAGGGTTTCCAGCGCTAAACTATTCTTGAGCCACTCAGCGCTTGTGTCACAAYTTCTACTTCTAGCTTCATCATCTTGAACCTTGGCTGCATCTGTATTCTGTCAATTCAAAGCACTGACAGTTGACTTCAGNNNNCAGNACTGCACACATTCTAGGCTCTTTGAKACTGCTTATGCTTGTAGGGYTTGGCTCCCTTAAGTCCGATGAAAACGTCTCCATTYTGTTGCGATCCACYTCGCAACTKTTACTCTGGGTMTGTGAACACAACGCACTTGCTATGGCCTCGGAACATCGAATGGTACCTCTGAACTCAAGCTCCGAGGGGGCTCAGATTGTAAAAAAACGCAGTCTATACGGACCGTACTCGTCAACCTCGAACTGGACCCAAAATTCCAGATTCAACCATGGTTGCGGAAGAGCGTCCGTATCACATCAACAATACTCGTCTCTGATTACATCTGCCATTGGCTCGCTCAAGTATCAAGCGACGGACTTGATGTATCTAGATTGTTTGTCCTCACCCTGGACATAGCAAGCGTCATCGCAGGATTCGACCTCGCTTTGCCTTTGTAATCGCTGCGCACATGGGATTCTTCAGGATAGCTACRACTACTGCGAGCTCACTAGCCTAATCTCCGCGCAAAAATACTACGGCGCTGCGAAGTCGCACCGTTCTCCACCGACCTCATAATCTTGAGCCTGGCCCCTCAAATCGTCTGTCCAATCGTCCGGTGTAGCGCGCAGGCCAGTGCTACTAAAGTCTCCATTATTTGGCGGGCCGCTACTTTCCAGCGATGACTTCTAGACTAAACGCTTCACACAACGACCTCCGTGTCCGAATAATGGACCGTTCCCTGGTTCTTGCCTTCCGTATAAGGATGTCGAATCACAGCTAGCATCTAGGATTTCTCATATTATTCTCGACRCAACTTCTTGCCCACTTTCACATGGCCTCCGTTGAATCTACGTAAACCTTGCTTCTCTCCGGCACCTTGCGCAGAACAGTCGTGGCATCTCATCACTCGGACACATCTCGCTCTCAGACTCTCTCAGAAGAACCTCTCGAACCCCTGCCGTCATCCATGCCAAAGAACTTGAACTTTTGCTTGCTCCGATCACTAGCGACATTTGCTGCTCAACTTTATGTGGGTAGTCTGAGAGTNNCCCGTCTACCTCCGTCACCCAATCTAACTGTCCCCTGAAACCAGGGCGCTAGAACGCTTTCATATCAACCGCACATGCTGCAAGAATCCATCACACATCAAGCCGCTGCACAATCCTGTGTTRGCTGTGGGTTTTGTGCGATCATGATGATTTTTCCTATGCACCCCGTGTCGACCAAATCGCARTTACCTGCAYGTTAATGTTAATCGATGAATCTCAATCATTTTCTCCTGGAAWTAAGATAAAGTTCTTTTCTTCGTTTCCCACCGTGCCACCCTATTCTCATCTTCCCAGACGAACAGGATTAACGGTCCCTTCCTTCTCCCCGTCAAGTTCTCGTGCGCATTAATCACCACCCCTCTCAGTTGTGGAGATCACATCGCCCTCTCCCCTGGGATAATCCGCGGCCTAAAGAACCACCGCGCCTTGGCAACTGTTATATTCGTTGTACGGCTCGTCGTTCCGCTGCTCCCTACCTTGATGCACTGGCGGAGCAGCAAGTAGTGCCTTGTCATAGGTACGATTGCGATGATCTCCGCATCCTGTACCTTTCAACCGCATCGACTCGGCACATCTCTAGATACGCAAACGATGCACCATATGGATATCGACGACCCGAGGTCATTTGGTTCCGTCTGGTAGGATCTACTTCTTGTCTAGACTTTTTCCCTAGGTTCCACTTCGCTCGCGTCCGCCAGTATGTGCTTACCTTCGCCTACATAGATACATAAATACTCATACGTAATCTTAGCTCCTTCGATTGAAACCAACGTATCAGAATCCTCAGATTTGCTCAAAGATGGATTAACAAGATGTTATATTGGTACTCTATATTTACAACTACTAGGAGTACAAATGTCGGCACCCAGAGAACCCCGAAAAACAATGATACATAGGTGACATTTACTTGCGCGTGTCGCGATCATTATACGTATGTCTTGATTAACAGAGGCGTGCATGATGAGTCCGTAAAGAGTCCGCCAACAAAAGGAATGAAGAGAGCAAAGAGGTATAGTACGAGAAGCGTTAATATCTGAGGAGAGGAGAAATGATGTCAACAAGCACTATACCGTCCTTAGCGTGTGTGTGCATATTGATCAATCGCCAAGGGTGAATGAAACTTCACCCAATGTGCATGGGGCTTCCAGCGCGTCCAACACCTCTAGCATCAACAGGCAACGCGTCCTGACGCAAAGGGCTTCCCAAAGCCTTTCCAGAAAGTGGGCTAGTCGCACCCTTGGCACCTCCCCGTTTATGACGCTGCTTCAGCAGTGTCGCGCTTTGCATATCAAGCTCGAAGCCCTTCGTTCCAACCGGTGCCTTCTTCTTCGCCTGACCGCCGTACGGATAGTATCCCTGGTCACGAACACCAGCACGCCCTGCATCGAACTCTCTGCGCGTATTCTCGCCCGCTGGTGGATGATTATGCGGCGCACGTCCTGCCACACCATCAGCCACGGGTTGGATGAATTCTTCATCGCTTTCTTCATCGTCCTCGTTGAGACCGGCCAGCCGTTCCCGAGGTCCATTCCTAAACTTCCGCCTTCGTGCGCCTTCTTCCTCCATCCGATGTACAGCGTATGTGATATCGAAAGCCTCCTTGAGCGTGGCAATTCCCGGACTTCTTCCCTCAACGAGACCACCGTGTGCTGCCGTCAACAAAGGCGAATCCAGAGGTCTTGAGGAGTATTGTAATTTGCCATACACGTTTGGAGTAGGAGGTGGAGGTGGGGCAGGAGCCGCAGTACACCAAGGATGACTCAAGAATTCGTCAATGGTATAACGTTGAGCGGGATCCACACAGAGTAGATGCGTAATGAGATCCTTGGCTATAATTGATATATTAATGGGAACTGCAAGAAGCAGTAAAGAAGGAAGGACGCTCACCTGACGCGCTGATATCGTCCCACCAAGGGCTCAAGAAGGTATAATACCCTCGAGCTACCTTTTCCGTCAAAACATTGATACTTTCGTCGTAGAACGGTGGGAATCCGCAGAGGAGGGTATACAGGACACATCCGAGTGCCCACATATCGACACTTTTGCTGTACCGTTCATCCTTCACGATTTCTGGAGCAGTGTAGCCGACTGTGCCACATGGCGTCATCGTCTCTTCGTTCCAGACCACTTTGCTCAAGCCAAAATCAGCGATCTTCACTCGGCCAATTCCACCTCCACCGACTCCAAGGATAAACTCCCCTTCATCTTCCTTGTCTTCATCGTACGGTCGCTTGATCGGATTTTTGGAAGGGACGATCGGGATTCGTTCGAAAAGCAGATTTTCGGGCTTAATATCTCGGTGTACCACTCCCCTTTCTTCGTGAAGGTAACGGATGCCTTCCGCTACTTGCAGGATGACATGACGGGAGAGGTTCTCCGAGAAATATGTGAGCTTAACAATTTGGTGAAATAATTCTCCACCTTCCATCACTGCGCAGATTTAGCGGAATCCCGAACGTAGATGATGGCACAGACGTACGCTCGAGCACGATGAAATAGTGTTCTAACGATTCTGAAAAGGACAGCAGCTTCACGATGGACGGATGATGCGTCCCTCGCATGATTTGAACCTCTGGAAGGGATTCGTCTTATTCCGTCCGTGATCAAGACGATGAACCGAAACGTACCTTTAAGAATGTTTGCACGCTATTTTGAGCGGATGTCAGGATCACCATAAATAGACAGGATGGATGAGGAGGATAGGACGGCACCTCTGTCACGCGTGGCTTCTTCTTGAATTGCGGGTTCAAGTGCTTTTCCCCCGCCTACATCAAAGTAACGCGCGACAAGAGATATTGGAAAAATCAGTGGTGAATGGAAACATAGTGAACAAGACGCGTGCTAAAGCGATGAACCCACTAACCTGGACGGCATTGAGCTCGAACTTGCGGACGACCTTGACTGATAATTATGACGTAAACGACTTTGTTGGAGAAAAGGGAAAGTCAGGTACACACCTGCGACCTTTTTACCGGTGGAAAGATCAACTGCCTTGTAGACATTCGAAAAGGCGCCACTGCGCGAAGAAAAGTTTGATCAGCCGGAATGCGACACCTGGTGATATGCTGGATAGTGCTCACTCTCCCATCTTCTCCATGAGCTTGAACTCTTCCAACCCTTTGTAAGTCGGCATCTTCGCCTGAGCCTCTCTTTCTTCGGAGACAATTTGCTCTGCAGCCTGTCTTGCTTGATGATGTTGCTGTTCGGGTTGGACGTGCTGGGCGTTTACTTGCGGTGCTTGTTGTTGTTGTTGCGGTTGCTGTTGGTGATGCTGTGCACGTGTTGGACTGGAGACTGGGGTGGATCTGTCTGGTGAATATTGTTGCTGTTGCTCTTGCCTGGCGTGGTTGTGATGTTTTCCATGCCTTATAAGGTCTAGAAACTCGTAGAATATGGGGAAACGTGCACGGTCATCGGACGGAGTGGACATTGGGAGGAGGAAAGACGGTGGTGGTGGTAAGCGGGTAGGAATATTTAGGAAAATGATTAGGAGTTGGCTCACTTTTGAATGCGTCGACAACGCCAGTAGGCATGACTTGGGGAATATGGGTCACAGTGTTGGAGAGACTGACGACGCCCTGAATCCTCCCTCAAATCCAAAAACACAGCGCCATGATCCATATGACGTCACCCAATGCCGTCATGCTCACCGCGCCACCGTCACCGATGAGGGCCTGCCACACATCTGAATTGCACCCAACTGCCACTTGCTCAGTGTCACAAGTGCAAGTGTAAAAGCGAGAAGGCAGTTGATCATGAACGAAGCAGTCTCTCCTGGCTTCCATCGAGAACCGCAGCCAAATAAACACCCGCAAGGCCAACACCGATCGATAGCATCCTAGTTGCTTCCAACATTATAAATAAGTAGAGCTCTCAAGGAATGATCCACGCCGCCAACAGTAGTATTGAAGTCGAACGGTGCAGTGAACACACAAAAGGCTGTCGTCTATTGCATGCTCGTAAATATAAACGTACAGGTCCGAAGGCCGTAGCCTATCCCGTTCAAAGCATTTGCCTACAAAGCGACAATGGCGGCGAAAAGGCGGTAAAAGCGTACATGTTCGGCTCAAGATACGCAGGGCTTGAGTCGCAAAAAACACCAGGATTCTAGGGGGATACGCGTACCATGAAAGTATCGGAACGTTCGCCGGAGAAAAATAAAAAGTCATTGAAAACTTACTAGACCTGCTAAATTGAAAGATGTATGAATGAAAAATGAAAATCGACTGAAAACCCGAAGTCACCGCATTACTATTGAGGCAGCTCTGGCGCTATACGACGGAACAAGGTCCGATTAGCGTGTCGTCGTTTCGCTGCAGCGACACAAGGATCCCCGTCAGGATCGTTGGGTCCTAGGCGGAGATACTTTATCACCAACGACCGAGGTCGGGAGCGGATTTTCTGGGCATTGTAGGGGAATCCTATAGCCGGCCCCGGCGCAGGGGAAACGTTGGGTGAGGCTCAACGCTTAACGGAATTCCGACCGCGCGGTTGAGGCTCGAGGGTGACATGGGGAAGCACCAAAGGTTGTAGGGACACTACCGCCGGCCAGAACTCAACCCTGGAGGAAATTTCTGAGTCCGTCAAAAGCCATTGACACATCCCAAGCCAGGTTAGACTTTGGGAGTGAACGGAACGGTATAAGGTTGGGCGAGCATGTGTACACGTCGGATTTGTTGAAAACGGGTGAAATAGTTCCACGAAAGCGCGACGTTCGGATGACTGGAGATGCCTGCCAGTCACTGGGCAGACCAGCGCCAGACAAGACCAAGGAATCCGTTGATATATGAGGTCATATTTTGCAGCGACGAGAGGATTCCTCCGATCGAAGGACAGCAGCAGAGGGGCAAAGAGCGAGCGTAAACGGCAAAAAGGGTGGGTATGTCCAATTGGGGAGTACCTCAAATTGGCGACGGCAAGCAACACACCGCTGATATGATAATCATGGCCGAAGACCGAAGAAAAGTCGATTAGTTGGAGTTGCGGAGGTCAGGGAGGCATGTGTACCCCAAAAGCCATCAGCCATGGGATCCTCAGCGACCGACCGGAGCGAATGTATCGTCCAAGGTCACCAGAAACGAACAGCACAGGAAAGCCGCCAGAAAATTGCTTTGATATGATCACCATGGTGTGCATTGCGGACAGCCCACATCTCGCACATTTGGACAAACCAGAACATTCCGTGCGTGAAAGATAACGTAACGACAACCCTTGGGATATGCTGTAACTGATTGGACGTTTCCCTTCATCGTTTGGTTAGACGGAGGCATTGGTCGAGTGAAAATGTATCCAAATGGAGGTTGTCGACCATGTTGAATCCGATGATGTTATGTTCACAGCTGCTTATATGGGAACAGCATCGATTGGGGGATATGTTTCCCATGAGCATGTTGTACACTCCACCAGAGCTTAGCCTGAGTACACCGTCCAAATGTAGGCCTGATCTTCGGATCGCGGAGAAGAGGATCATCAGAACCGTCCAGCGGAAGATGGGGCTGTCGCATGTCGTCCGATACGCAGGCCGAGGCTCCAGATGTTGAGGTGTATTGAATTAGAAACCTTATCACGTTGTTTGGCCAGGTCTGCGTATGTGATGCAGGAGGTTAGACGGCGATGCAAAGCATGGTCGTGGGAGGGGTGACCAACTTCATAACGCGAAATCGACACAAAGGGGTGAGGTCGTAGCGGTAGCTTTCTTTAGCGAGACGGCGGAACCAGGCCAACCCTGATCTACAGGAAGCCGTGGAAGCCAACAAACTACCACCGCAGGGTTGTATCCGTACATGGAAGGTGTGCCGGAGAGTACCTTGTCAGAGAGATAAAACTCTTTCGTGCAGAGGGAACTGAGTGGGAACGGCATCTTTGAACTATATTGCCATCAGGGTGATTCACCACCCTTGTACAACAGCAANAANCCCAGCTCCTGCACAGGGAAACTCCGAGTAAGCATTGACATTAACTAAGTATAACACACTCACGGACCGTGGATCCTGCACCAGTACAAGCGGGGCATTGTCTCSTAGTCCGCCGCATCAACTCCCTGGACGATGGATAAGATTTGAACCGTGGGGGTGTAGCCACAGCTAGGATGTCATCGCTTGGTGTAGTATGGTTGGTGGAGTTTACAAACGACAAACCGCGGGGCATKCGGTCCTAGTGTTGGTTGAMCACCATTACCAGCTAATATGTCCGTTGCGCAGGAGGGTTCACTTGTAATCTTCCGGGGATGGAGTTGAATGATCCTCTCCCTGAATGTGTGYGACTGAAGATTGTGGATGAAGGYCTRGTCAATATTCAATCTGCACYGTTCCAGGGTTGCGTCAAATCGGTTGAATTGAGTAAACTGCCGAGCGCAGCCAAGACGACCCCCAAACCTGAATGAAACAAACAGACCAACAAATAAAAATCTGGTCCGTGCGTCGTGTCAGGGAGCATAAAGAGGAACGGTGTGGCATCTGGGCAACTCATACTTACCTTGATGGCGCAAGCCCCTTCACCTACCTGGGTTTGCGGGCCGTGGAGGTCCCCCATAGCACGGCGACCCTGTCCATACAGGGGACAGCTATGGTTTGTATGGGCTTCGGCTCATGCACCGTCTCAATATTTTCCAGTCCTGCTTTGGCCACTCTGGCTGGGCGGGCCATTTTTTTTTGGCCTTTTCACRCTCCTAACCCTAACCCTAGGTACCAGGCTGRTTCGTGGGTTCCGACAATCGCCAAGGATAACTCATTCCGCTAAGTCAGCCTGAACGCTTGTCTACTCTCGTCATATCGAAGCCTGGCTGCGAACGAAGTGTCGAAGACCCACTTCTCGCCGCCGGTACCTGTCATAGCACCCTGGCTTTCGTCATGTCMTTCGTWGACTTCTTTCACTCCATGTTGTCTTGTGGCTGAGCTGCGYGTTCATCACTCCTTTACATACCTACCAATGTTACGATCATCAGAATAAYCATAMTGGAGTGTTSCAYTGATAACGAACGAGGTATCCAGTGATTTGAGCAMGGAAACMGNCATTTGATATGAATATGCAAAGGGTTA
>JAPEVF010000523.1:0-32220 GCA_029747585.1 Pleurotus djamor
TCTGGTCCCTCTACCGACCGCCTCATATTGTCCAACTGGCAAGTANCCCATTCGACTGAAGGAACTGCCCCATAGGCCCGAATCCCTGTCCATCAACGTATACATCCAACGGCGAGTCCCTCGGGATCACGTTGCCGATGACGTTCACTATGCTTCCTCCAATGAAATATCCGTTTGTATAGCACATGTCGTTGAACTTTTCATAGTCGGTAAAGTGACTACTCATGATATCGCACATGTTCTGGTATGCCTCAGTTGTGACTCTGGTGGCCCATACATGGAATACGTTGTCACGGATGAGGCTGTCCGTGGCGGTCACCCTTGCGGTCTCAGGGTTGCAACCATGGTCCATCTTCGGCCATGGTATGAG
Organism: Pleurotus djamor; assembly: GCA_029747585.1. Taxonomy (NCBI): domain Eukaryota; kingdom Fungi; phylum Basidiomycota; class Agaricomycetes; order Agaricales; family Pleurotaceae; genus Pleurotus; species Pleurotus djamor. The sequence goes on from JAPEVF010000523.1 coordinate 371, forward strand.
CGCGTATTCTTCAAATTACGAGGCCGAAACGGAGTGTAGGCTCGTTCCTATCGTCTCTGGGGATTATGGCCGCCATGCTTCTGTTCCTGACACAGATCAGCGTTTCCCTCTTTGGTTGAATTGCGATCCGCACTCCCCTACGTTCTTCGTGATTATTTCCATTTTTATCCTGGTATTTACCCATATCCGTCAAACTCGCCCTTCTCGTTTTCCTTATCCGGGTGATCTGCCCATATCCCTTCCTTCCTTTTCCTCGCAAATCATTCCTTGTGGTTCTTTTGCCCGCATACCAGCTTTTCCCTCTTGGTGCTTCTGTTCCTGACTTAGGATCGTCGTCGCTTACCTTACTTTATCGGGTAGTCTCCTCTGTGTAACGTCCGGACCCCTTGTTACTCCCCTTCATCTCAGGGGTTCCAATTCAGCTTTCCAACAGTTTCTTATGCGTCTTTCACTCTGAGTAGCTACTTCATTTCTTACCAGCTTCCTCCTCCCACCTGGATACGCTGAGGTGCTATGTTTCAACGTGGTCGGGATCCCCAAGCGTCGTCCAATACCTTTGCTACTCCTCTCCTACCTAGGGGTTCATTAGCATTCCCGTTTCAATGTGCCCTTCGCGCTTTTCACCCTTTGTAACTACTTCGTATCATCCTATCCGTATCTTCGTACTTGGATTGACTGATGTATAACCTTTGAATGTGATCCGACGCTCGATGTACGTCTTGGTGCGTGCTTCCGACTGAGTTACAAAGGTACGTGCTTCCGTCTACCTTCTTGTTGTCTATTGCTGGTGAGTCCCGAAGATTCCACCCAGGGGCAACAGGAGCAACTAGGGGTCCGTCTGATAAACTCCGCCCTATATCTCAACTATTTTGTCTATCGTATCTTGGATTATTCGTCGTAGAACTCATTTGTATCTGTCCAGTGCATTCTTTACTTGACATAGTTCTTGTTTAAACCAAGGATTCGTATCCGGTCCGTCTACTCGGAACGTACCCTTCATCAGTGCCTCCTCGCTACCCTCTTCATGTACATTCGAGTATTCTCGTTGACTTAAACCGCATACGCTCCTGACTACTTCGACATTCATAGTCCCTCATCCTTCGTTCAGACGGACACGAAATCTATTGCGTCCCGTAGTCCCGTAAGTACTGTACTCTCTAATCTGGGTCACTCCATTTCGTTGAACGTGAGCCTTGGTAGCGTTCTCCCATTTCGCTGTTCACTCCCGTTCGTTTCACGATCAGTGGGACCTCAAGACGAATTCTTCATCTGCGTTGCTTCGTTCATCTCATCCTCTACGTATCCATACACTGAGACCAGCTTACCGTACGTGATGTACCCATAGTCCGTCGTTTGTAACTCACTTGTTTCTCTGAACACGCTAGTATTTCCACTCCATCTCTCGCCTCATCCCAGTCGTCCTTCTCACACATATCCGTGTCCACAACTGCATCACTCGGTTCCTCATGGTCAAAACTTACTTTCGTCCCCTCAGCGGGATTTCTATGGAAGAGGCGCGTTCCATCATGGATACCGCCAGGAATCGACATCCCACGGAGATTTCGCGTACCGCACGTATAGCTTTGGTGTACGACTTTCCACCTTCTCCCTGCCTTGTACTAACTTTCGCATCAGTGAACCACCGCATCGTAATCACGAGCATGCCACCATTCGAGGATACAACATGCACGGTTGGATGGTATTGACCATGCACATACACGACGACGAGTCCAAGGATGAGTGGTGGCCAACGAAAAAGTCCAAGTTGAGGAGGATGCGCAGGGGGCCGAAGGACGAAGTTAGATTCTATTTTGTCCGGCAACAGTTCACCTTGGTACGCGCTTCCGTCTACCTTCTTGTCTATTGTTGACGAGTCGCGAAGATTCCACCCAGGGGCAACAGGAGCAACTAGGGGTCTGCCTGATCAACGCCGCTTTCAGTCTCAACTATTTTGTCTAGCGTATCTTGGAAAATTCGTCGTAGAACTCAGTCGTATCTGTACAGTGCATTATTTACTTAACATAGTTCTTGTTTAAACCAAGGATTCGTATCCGGTCAGTCTTCTCGGAACGTGTCCTTCTTCAGTGCCTCCTCGCTACCCTCATCATGTACATTCGAGTATTCTCGTTGACTTAAACCGCATACGCTCCTGTTTACTTCGACATTCATAGTACCTCGTCCTTCATTCAGACGGACACGAAATCTATTGCGTCCCGTAGTCCCGTAAGTACTGTACCCCCCAAACTGGGTCACTCCATATCGTTGAACGTGAGACTTGGTAGCGTTGTCCCATTTCGCTGTTCACTCCCGTTCGTTTCACGATCAGTGGGACCTCAAGACGAATCCTCCATCTGCGTAGCTTCTTTCCCCCCATCTTCTACGTATCCCTACTCAGAGCCCAGCTTACCGTACGTGATTTACCCATAGTCTGTCGTTCGTTCCTCATTCGTTTCTTCGAAGCCGCTTACCTCCATCACTTCACATCTCGCCCCCTTCCATTCATCAGTTGAACCTACATCCGTGTCCACAACTGCATCACTCGGTACTCCATGGTCAAAACGTACTTTCGTCCTCTCAGTGGGATCTCCATGGAAGAGGCGCGTTCCATCATGGACACCGCCAGGAATCGACATCCCACCGAAATTTCGCGCACCGCACGTATAGCATTGGTGTACGAGTTTCCACCTTTTCCGTGCGTTTTACTAACTTTCGCATCAGTGAACCCCCACATCGTAATCACGAGCACGCCACAATTCGAGGTTACAACATGCACGGTTGGATGGTATTGACCATGCACATACACGACGACGAGTCCAAGGATGAGTGGTGGCCAACCAAAAAGTCCAAGTTGAGAAGGATGCGCAGGGGGCCGAAGAACGAAGTTAGATTCTATTTTGTCCGGCAACAGTTCACCTTGGTACGTGCTTCCGTCTACCTTGTTGTCTATTGCTGATGAGTCCTGAAGATTCCACCCAGGAGTAACAGGAGCAACTAGGGGTCTGCCTGAGTAACTCCGCTTTGTATCTCAACTATTTTGTCTATCGTATCTTGGAAAATTCGCCGTAGAATTTAGTCGTATCTGTACATTGTATTAGTTACTTGTCATATTCCTTGCATAACTGCAACTAGTCTTGCGTATCCGTTTACTTAATTCCATTGGAACCTTTTATACAATATCTGACAAGTCCGAAAGTATCACATCGGCAGAGAGGGAAACCTCCTTCCCCTTCCTCCATCTTTTCCCTCCACAAGCACGGGCACATGCGCTATCGAGCTTCATCCTTGCTCCAGCTTAATCTGCCCTACTCATCATGCTTTGGGTTCCATCTTTAGAGTCGACTTTCGATATCGGAACGCTCCTTCTTCAATCAACCTCGGTCTTGACCATTTCGTATTATTCGAACTGGAACCAAGTCCGAAAGGGGCTATCAGGGGATAAGGACACTTCCACGCGTCGTCTGCTTGACATGTCCACACCCTGTCTCTCACCCGTCATCGCCGTCAAACTCTCATTTAGGCAGCCTCATCTCTATGTTTCCTTTTTCCCTCCCCTGGGAATCATCGAGGGATTGACACGCTACCAATTTCTAAAAGTAGAGTAAGCTATACATAACAAAGACATATCGTCATATGTCATCCCGACGACTTGCGTTCGGGCCTTGAGGCTCGAAGGTCTGACATCACCCTTCCGTGAACCAATGTAAGTCTCTTATTCATTGTCCGGGTACATGCAGTGAAGTCTATGCCTGCCTTGCCAGTCACTGGTCTGGACGCATATTCGTGAGGATTCGATGCGGATCGATTGAGTAGGAAAGGCTCTACCTGGCATGGTTTCGAGCAATAAAACGCGGCCTGAATGCTCATATATTCGTCAGCTCGAAATTTGGATTGGGGATCAGTCAGGATACCACTGAGCACCTTGCATCGCCCACACATCTTCAACTCAGACTTTTTGTACAGTTTTCCGGGACACTGATTCAACGGGGATTTAGCGAAAAGTGTTTAGAGTCGAGGGTGGACGCTATGCTTACCTTGTAGTTCGAACATACCATTTCGCCCCTCGCTTTTCCCGCCATTCTTAGTTCTCTACATTTCTTCATGTCACCCTCAACCTCATAACACCTCCCCATGTTATCGCGAGTCACAGCCAGATCTAGAGGTCGGCCTTTCTTTTCTCGGACCTCTAACGCGAGTGTGAGGTTCTCCCTCGCTTCCTTTAGCTTGCCCATCTCCAGATACAGCTCTCCTAGGGCATTTCGTGACAACGCCGTCGTGATGGCGTCAGGGCCAAACACAGATGTTTTTATTTGGAGAGCCTCGAGATGTAGACGTTCCGCAACATCGAAGTGTCCTGCAGTATGGGCCGCCAACGCTCTATTATTGAGCTCAACGGCTGTATTGAGTGCAATCGTTTCGTTAGCAGGACTGTTAGGTTGCGGTAAATCTGACACGTTAGCCATGGTGGTTCGGACAATAGGGTGACACCGTTTTGGTGGGACGAAAAGGGCGGCTTTCTAAGTTAGACTCATCAAGAATCGTTTCCACTTTTCCGCGTTTTCATGATACGAGGATTCTTACTTGGGTAAATCGGACGCCTTCCAGTAGGCTCGTACGGCCAACCTGTATCGGCGTCAAAATCCCTCTTAGGCAGTCCTGTATCCGTGTATAACTTGACCCACCCATGTACCCCTTCTCTGGATGTCTTCGCTTCTGATACCCGTCACGCTGGTGAGCAACGTGGTGAGTAGTCTGCCTGACAGTGCTGCATAATCTTCAATGCACCGTCTGGGTTATTCGCTCCTTCCCTGCATCCCTTTCTTTTGATTTCATCTTCCTCTCATTGTCTCTCCTCAACTTTCAGTTGAGTCCTCTCAGTCCATCGATGTCCGGGGTTTCCTATACTTCGTCTCCCTCTGGTTTGTAACTCCCCTGTTTCATCATTTTCCCTTCCGCTGACGCCTACTAGGGTTCCTCCTCGCTGCCTTGGGTTTGTCGCCTGCTCAGGCTAGGGAGACGGGCTACGCATTGATCGCCGCCGCAGATGCGGTTGATCGTGCGGGGGCTTACCATCCACCAAACTCTCCCTCGACTCCATCCCACGTAAATCCTTCCCTCGTCCGTCGAGGATACTTGAGAATTGGACTCGCCGCGTCGTGGCCTGACAACATCCAGCCCGCTTCATCGTCCGACGGCTCATCGTCTGAAACCGAGTCTTTTGTTTCTCTGTCGTCGTCACCTCTTCCTTCGCCAACCCTTGCGAGCACCTTAATCCCACGTATTCATTCCTCATCAGCTCGTCCCACGACATCAGCCGACGGATCCTCTTCATCTCCAGTGTCCGGTCCCGTTGCCAGATCCCGCTCTAATTTCAATTCCACTCCGAATTCGGTTCGACCCCTCCCATCGTCCACTCCATCCACGTCCAACTCGGTCACGGGATCTATCTCTTCCCCTCCTCGTGGGTCTGCACGATCGCACCGTGACCATCCAGTTATCCCTCCCATGCCCCGCAACGCGCGTGTTGTACCCCGTGGTTATGTATACCCGTATCCCGATCTCAACACGACAGGGACCGTCTACGTTGTTACAAGAGGCGTTCGTGTTGGAGTTTTTGCTGACTGGTAAATGCAACGTGCACCTATGCTCATCATTCTCATGTCCTTTACAGGTCCGAAGCGGGTCCATACGTCACGAACATATCCGGTTCCCTTCACAAAGGAGTTACCGGGGTCTCTTACGCTATGAGTCTGCTTGATACTGCGATCCACGAACAATGGGCTTGTTGGATTTAGTTTTTTNAACTGTTTGCCGATCTCAACTACCTTTGTTTCGTTGTTTTACCCAATGTTCATCTGAAATCTGTGTACCATTCTCGTTCTGTCATCTGGAAAGCATCCGTCTCGTCCCCCAATGTCTATTCGATAAGTATTTGCCGAGCTCGATACGTACTAGTAACTACTTCTCCGTATTTTCCATTACCGTATCTCCCCTCAACTCGTTCGCCGGTTCTTGAGTAAGTTTCAACAATTTCACACCTGCGTTGATGGCTCGAATGTCCACTGCCTCATATCCCCTGCTTCGCTTGATGACGACTTTCTTGTTGTCTGCTTTTTGTCGCAAGTTCGTCGCAGCTTTGGAAGCGGCTATCAATGCCTTCTGTTGATCCGAGATAAGTAGTGTCTCCCTGGACGAACTGGCTTTTACCTTGGTGAACGTATTGTTCAGTAGACAGATACTCCGGAGTACAGCCTTGAGTACTTTGCCTTCCGTCGTGTCAATCACAATGAATCCTACCCGAACCTCCACGATGTCTCCGCGACGGAAACAGTCTCCTTGAACGTTCTCGAAAGACCTGTATTTGTCGTTGGCTCAATACTGACGCCCTGCATCGTTCGCTTTCCGTCGTACTCACCAAGCTTCCTCTGACACATTTGCTTTGAAATATTCCACCTCATTTTCTTCCGTGTAGGATCCGCCTTTCCCGTTTGCGTTTGCCAGATGCCCGTGAGGATCCATCCACGTCTCGATAGACTTGGTGGTGGTCTGGCTTTGAGCATTCGGCGTGAAGAATCTGTTGGATGCGGTGAATACTAGCGAGTCATCTGCTCCTTTTGAGATGAAGTCGATGGCCTGCATTGCGCTATCGTTCGATGAGGCGAACAGAGCATGGATCTCATGAATTTCTTCCATACTCTCATCGAATAGGGTACCGCCGAAGCCTGTGATACGGACTGACTGTCGTAGCATCAGCAAGCTCTGGTTGGTTGGTTCTTTCCTGCGCGACGTTAGAACGTGCTGAACGGTTAAACCCATGTGCGAGTCTTTGTCGTACCTCTTGATAAACCGACTGAACGGGGGTAGGGATACGTCGATTATAGTGCCCTGAATTGCAAGGGTCGCCTCCGCGTACGTTGTCATGTCTGCACACAATCTCCACGTCTTTGCTGTGTCCTTCGCAAACTGGTATTTCTCTCCTCCGTTCGTTGGCTACCGAATCTGTCAGTACCAATATTTGGGGTATGGTCGCTTTTGACTCACTGCACGAGTTCCCTCCCTTCGAACGAGTGACACTTGTTCTATGAATTGTCCTGCTTACATTGAGCCCTCAGCTGGTTCATCCAGTCGGTGGTTCACTCACTCGCTCCCTTCTCATCGTATCCGTCCATGGGCGTGTTCATCTTTGCGATCGTAAGTCAGTGTGGATGGGTTGTTGTTCTTCGGATTTATGGTCGCGAACGTGTTCTACGTGCGTATGCCTCGCAAATGTGACCCCGACTCTTGGGTGCTCCAGCCTCCTTCCTTGGTCGTCTCCTCGGCTGTGGAATTCTATTCGAACCTTGTCCCAAACGATAACCGCACTGTTTCATTCCATATGGCCTCCACCCTATCCTTTTCGTCATGTCCGTTCTGCCCGTGATGCGCGGTTCGTCGCTCACCCATTACTATCCTCGCTGTAACCGCTGTTCATTGCGAAGTTCGAATCTTGAGTCCGTTCCCATTGCTTGCTTATCCGGAACTCAACTTCTCCTGTTGTCGTTACCTCGAGATGCTTCTAACCCATCTCTCGTTGATCCATCAGTCGGTTTTCTCGGGATTGGTATACTCATATGCGCCTTCCATCTTCTCTGTTTGGTTCTCCGCTCCTATACACGATGTCCATACAACTCGCTTCATAATCTGATCCTTCCTTCAGAAGTCTTTGTTGTCCTCTTTTGTCCTTCGCTCTCCCTACTCTGTAATCACTTCATTGGTCTTCCTTCTTATCTTTACTTCATTCAACCTTCTCGGCTTCGGTTCTCCTCCTTATCACCGCAGTGGTCTTCTCGCATCCGATCCTTCTCGCATCCAGAGGGCATTCTATGATCTCCGCACCTTCAGTTGCATCCCTTTCGGGACAGTATGTACATCAGTTTCATATCTGGACTTTCTAAACAAAAAAAAGATCGAAGGGCGCATTGAGTGCAACACGCTCATTTCCTTTCACTTATCCTCTCCCTTTTTCCTTCCTCCTCGGGTGCCATTGATCCGGATGCTATCCCATCGACTTACTCCAAAAAAAAAAANCCCCCACTGCACTTCCCCCCCNTCCCTTGTCGTATAAAGGAAAGTCGTACGACGTCTCCCAGCTACAACTGCGAATCCTGCTCCACATTCTACTTTTGCTTGACTGCTTGACTTTTGCCCTACCTTCGTCTTTGTTATCCCTATCATGGCTCCAAATACAAGGTGACGCTGTCTTCAAGCCGTCCTTTATAACGCTCCCTCCGCTCACCTCACCATGTCTCTTTAGAACTAACCGTTCAAAGCGCAAAGTCGAGTCGGATCCCGTGGACGAGGAAATTGTCTTCCTCGACGAGGATCCCATCGACGACGACTTCGTCATGTGAGTAGTGAATTCATCGTGGCATTCGTTCCTCTCACCTTGATTGCGTTCAGGGAATCTCCCGCGAAGCCTACTCCCAAGACCAAGCGCACTGCGAAGCCCGTCGTCGTTGATGACGACGATGTATTTGTCGTCAATATGTAAGCCTGTGCCTTTGCCCTCTGATGTCTAAGTCGTTGCTAACACTGTCATTATAGGGATGAAGAAGAATCCGTCACCGTCGCTTCCAAAACCACCCCCAAAAAGAAGAAGGCCGTTTCCGTTGCGTCGGGCAAAAATTCGTCCGGATCCGGTCAAGCTACTGGATCGCGTTCTCCAACCAAGCGCGAATTGTCGCCTGAATGGTGGCTATCCCTCATCTTGACTTATGTGTTATTCTCTGACGCGTCTTCTTTACAGGGACGAGACAGTGTTAGAGAGTCCATCCAAAAAAGGCCGTATTCGCAAACTCTCAAGTGCTGCTAAGGCCGCGATCGAAGAGAGCGCTTCGTACGTTGTTGTTGTCTAATGCAGAGTTTCCTCCCTTTGATTAGTGTGTCTCGAGACCTGTCTCTAATATTCTCAAGTCCATTCACCTCGCAGCCCCTGAATCCGACGGGTATGCTTCCATCCTCTCTTCCCTTTCTCCGTGTGATCCCTTCCTTTCGTTATCCTGTTCCTCGTACTGGATATTTCATATTGACTCTTTGCGTGTGTAGGTCCGTGCCTGATGAGGTTGACGACGACGCAGCATCCGTCGCCGATTCTCTCCCCGAACTAGAGACCCCTACAGAAGAAGATGTCGCCTCCATTCCTTCTTCTTCTGGTGGTGGTGCGGTCGCCAAACCTTCCGCTCCTCGGATGGTTGTTCCTTCAACCAAAAAAGCCGACCCCGTCCTTCCTAAGGCGAAAACGGAGATCCTCCCGCCTTCTTCGAAGCCGGTGGTAACAGAGAAGTTCGAGCACGGTTGGCGTCAACGGTAAGTAGGACTTACAATTCTTTGCACCCTTTTCCCTTCGCGCATACTTAAGGTTGTCTCTTACTCGTATAGCTACGAAGGAATCGGGTTTCCCAATGATCTTGATGCCATGGAGGACTCCCTTCGCAAAATGGTCACGTCAGGCGCTGTATCCGCTCGTCGGTGGGTCGATTAATGTCTCATGTAATTGTTCACCTTCATTCATGCCTTCGTTCTAGTCCCCTCGTATTTCCACAGAGAACGATCCAACAACATGCGATACGGACCGCCTCTCTCTACGACCTATTACCTATGGTTCCAAACAATTTCGAACTACTGTGAGATCCATTCTGTGCCTGTATACCGTGCTTCCATTCACCGTCAATTTAGCCACGTCATGCGTGCCCTCACGTTTGAACGAAGAGGTGTTTTCATCAACCCCGCACTCGGACATCCTTCCTTAATTCAGGTCATTGTCAAACCCGCGTCAGGTGGTGGCCGGTTTATGTCTCTTTTCATGAAAGACCCTGCTGTTGGTTACGGTAAACGGCCAGTGTTTGTTTCTACTGTCGCTTTGTCGTCGGTGAACTTTCATAGCGCTCTCCTCCCTTCCAACTGGGTTCGTCCGGTTCGCGCAGCTCTCGCGCCTTTCTTTGATGAAGAGGTAGCTCGAATTGGCGGATTTTTCGGCGGTGTATTCTCTGCACAGGACGTATCTGCGCTCCCTTTGTCCTACATCGATGGGTTTATGTCCTTCCAAACGGTCCCAGAGGGTCATGCCGCTCGTCAGAGTCATCCTAACGCAGGTGTGTCCGCATCCTTTTCATCCCTTCGTGGGTTTCTTATCTTAATTGTCTTAGTCGCACCCTCCGTCATGAGCCCCAAGAAGAGCGCCTTATTCAAGAAGGTTGCTCCTTCCAAATTCGCCAACGACGATAATGCCACCCTTCGTGCGTTCCCGGAGAACTTAGGGTTCGATGATGATGGTACGCCTTTATTTCGACTCTACCTTCCTTGTTTATATTCATTGTTTTTAGTCCCCGTGTACGATCTCCGACGTCTTCAGTCTCCCATCGATTTCAACACCGATGAGGGATGGGAAACCCTTCTCTCCTGTCCTCGTCTCCAATTGGGTTGTGGACAGGATGAGCTTGGCTTTGAGGATGACCCTGCGATTGCCATGCTTGCCTACGGGTTCGGTACCTTCCCGTCCAAGCAGCAATCACTTCAGGACGATAACGGATGTCTTAACATCATGTTTGTTGCTATCCTCGCCCGCGCTTCGTCTTCAAACAACGGGATTCCGACCAAGTCCGCTTTGGACCGTCTTTCTAAAATGGCTGAGCAAGATCCTGGACGACTCCGTGAAAGCGTTCTGAAGGTTGTCAAGGGAAAGCTTGCTTTCAGTCGGGTCAGCTGAAGATCCACTTCGAGTGGTCAGTCCTTATCGGTCCCTCACTTGCACATCCTTATTTCTTCCTCCATCCCGTCGTGTTCGCTCATCTATACCGCCTCTTGTCGCTGTCTTCCTCATCTCTCGTGCATCTACTCATTCACTCCAGTCATTCCTTTGCGTCCGTCTTTCGTGTCTTATGATCTTTTCGTCGTGGTCCGTTCTTGTTATCTTTCCCCCGTTTTCTTGTCGCGCTCTCACCATTCCATCCTTGCCGTGTTTCTCACCTTTAACTGATCTTTTGCATCATCCTATCCACCCTGTCGTTACTCACTCTTTTTGTTCATCCAGACTACTCCCATTGCCTTGTTTTCTTGTCGTGTCTCATTCTCCCTATCCCACTTTGAACATTTACGTCCAATCCTTTTCAACAACCTACTCTCACTGTCTTTACTCCGTATTGTTGTTCTTATCACATACGCTCCTTGCCTTTGTTCCTTTGCGCTTCCGTTCAGTGTACTGGCTTGTCTTCCGTGCATCCCTTCATCCGTTCTCCCGGCTGTTACCTACGTACTACCCGCTTCCGTAGTAGTTACGTTCTCTGGGCAGTAATCATTTTCTTTGGACACTCCGACTTGTCTCAGTGACCTGTCGCAAATATACTATTGTGTTAACCCATGTTTTATCCTCTGTTTCTCCTGCCTAAGATGTCGGCGCGTTGGCTCCTGCTGGGTACATCGATTTCATCTTTGGTCGGAAACGTCTCGTTTCCTTCTTTGATTGCGTCTTGTAAAACTGACATCTTAAGCGTCTCCAGCGTCCATTCCTGTTAGTATGACCATCATTTAGTAAAGGATCCATTTTCAGTCAGTGTGTTTTTCTTACCAATGTACTCCCCATTTCGAGTAAGACCATTCTTACAGAACACGTTACGACCGTACCTGGTGCCAAGGTGTTGTACATATCGAGCGGGCTTACATACTTCCCATTCTTGTCAAATACTTCGAGTTGGCTGAGGGCGTTCTCCTTTAACTTTAGGATCCCTTCCTTGTAATCCGATAGTCGAGTGTGGTCGTAGTAGTACAACCGATCTGGATCTTCATTTGAATCTGTCAGGTTTGGGTCCCTTCATTATATATTCCCTCAATGCTCACCTTTGCCTTCCGTCCATAGGGCACAGTTTCCTCCCCATAGTTCGATTTTCTGTTTGGCGTGAAATTAAACTGATTGTACCCATAATCGCATCACAGACTGCTTGTTTCACCTGGTATTTCGGTCCCAGATGAACCACGATCTGTCTATCATCACTATTCATCCTGCTGTCCCTCCAGGGGAACTGAGTCTGTACCGTCCAAACTATTATGCTATGAACATCCGAATCGTGACCCCACTTACAACGTAACCTTCCATTTCCTTGATATCGGTTGCTACAACGTCTTCCAATGTCCTCACTTGCGCGTCGAATAGTCCCTTCAATCGAGGATCAATTCCAGAAAGGCTACCCAACACGAACGTATCGTATATCTCGTCCTTGTCTGTAATATGCGGCGTCTTTTCGGACAGTCCAGATGAGTATCCCCGCCTTCTTTGTCTGGCAACTCGCTCACAGTATGATTGCCACGGAAACCTACAACACTTCCGTTTCTCTCTCCTTGAACTGTCCCGACCAGATTGAACGCGATCTGCTCCTCGTTGAATGTTCCGTAGTAGTGACGACCTCTTCCCACCTCGTATCGAATGAAATCTCGTTGGTATTTCGTCTCCGCGAGGACAGATGATTTCAAGTAGCTCTTGTATATGTATTCTATCTTCTCCCGCAGACAATCCTGATGGGCGTTTGATCCCTGAGTCGCCGGAGTCATTCTCGTTTCTTTTGGTGAGGCGGTTGTTCTTCCTTTTCTGGACGTGGAATTGCTGAGTGTGAATGCCCTCACGTGCAAAGGTTCGTCAATTCCATGGTCTCTGGATCATTCACACGTCCCTATTTACTCTGATTACGCGTGAAAGAAAAAGGTTCCTTCGCTCTCGTCATCCAGATCACGCATTATAACATCCAACACATCATAACCCCGTTCATCCTCCTTCGTATATCCTACTCCCCCGACCAGTCGTAGTCTGTCGTTCTTCATCAACGCCACGTATAGGTACACTCGGTATTCATTGAATCGGAACACCTCAGTTTTCCATGTAGGGAACGTCGCGTTTTCCACTTAAGCATTGCCCGGTTCTGTCAGTCCGTCTTGAAGCTTGGTGTACTACACCACTTACCTTGATTGAGATTCTTTCCCGTCATGAATACCCGCCAACTTCTTCGAAACAGATCGTTCAGGAACCTTCTGTCGCTGTCTTCTAGGTTATCGCTACTGACGAACCAATAGTCCGTCTCAATGTCTTCTTTGTCGTATTCGTTCGCTACTGTTGTCATGGACGGGTTGTAAGTGCCATCGTCGCTAACTCTACCCATGCATGGCTCACTTATCCGGAAGCTCCATCGTTTCTTCATTTGGTGCGTATGGTCTGTTTGTCTGGATGTTATTGTAATGCGTACATTGGTCCACTCACGCCTTTTTATATCACCGTCCCGACTTCGGCTCGCCCTTCCTTCAGACTTCTTCGTGTGCAAGATTCCAGACTTCCGATGGCCCTTTTGTACCCTTTCTTTCGATGATCTTCTCTGATCCCCATGTGTATCCACTTCAAAACAAGGTTAATGCCATTTGCAGTACGAACTTCCGCTCCTTCTATTTACGCATAGTTCATTTCCGGTAATCCTCTCTACTATCACTGCCCGGTTCCATAGGCGTTGATCCGGCAAGCTCGGTTTAAGCAAGCCCCTCCTATCTTCCACATGATACTCGAAGTGAACGCTTCACGTTCACACTTGCACGGTTCAATTAGGTGGGTGTCCCTTGGCCCCCCCCNAGGTTACGACATCAATGTCTCGTCCGGTAGAAAGTCGTCTCCACAACACGGGGCAATTCCGCCCGCAATCCTTACCCAGATCCTCAGCTTGTACGTATTCGTTTCCTATAACCTGAGATTTATACTCGTTCTTGCGTCCGGAATTGCCTATGCCACGATCACTACGACTGTTGTGCTTGGAGGGGTTTATAACTTACTGGTCACGTTTATCCCCTCTTCGTTGTATTTCGTATATGGGGAGTAAATGGTAGATGCAGTCATCATGGTCTTGCTCGCGGTGGACCGGATCCCCAATATGCCCTCCAGTACCGTGTCGTTGGACCGTTGGATCCTGATTGAGACGGTGCCCTTATGTAATGGATAAGTGTCATATTGGCTGATGCAGGATGTCGCAGTTCGTACCTTCGACAATGTCAGGTGTCTCTCCAATAGGTTATCCGTCCAAACTGGTTCTCCCTCTCCTCTCATATGACTCTCAAGAAAGATTCGGAAGTTCCGAAGGTAGTCATGCCTGATGGATAAATCCATACATGTCATCTTGGAATCCGTCTTGCCAAAAAGGCAGATGGATGCAACGACATCCCCAAAAATGACGGAATGGCTGACCGCTAGGTTATCCCAGAATTGCAAGATTGCGTCTGGATCGAAGAACTCTGACAGTACTCTTCGAGTCCGTCCGCGAAGACGATCCATGACGATCCGTCTCGTATCTCCGCATACATCTTGTAACGCAGCCAAAGAGCTCAGTGGGCAGTGATAGACGATCTCGCGGAGGACGTCTTCCGTCAGCACGGTTGATTTATCTGGTAAATGTCCATGGTCCAGGATTCGCGATGGAAAGTCGCACTTTCCATTCTCTTGCATGCCTATAAGATTATTTGGAGGTATCATTCTATCGTTTCATCCGTAAGTGCCATTTCTCATTCTCCTAGAAGTACTGTGACGCACCTGGTTAAGACGGTGCCTATACCCATGGACCCGTATGCGTCTAAATCGACAGGACTCCCAAAATTGTTTTTATGGGCTACAACGACCAGATTTCCGTGTATCCGTATCTTCCGATCCGTCAACTTAACCAACGTTGCGTTTTCAGTAACTTGACGTGTTGTTGGGAAGAATACAGTATAGCTGATTCGGTCGCATTGAGTAAAATAACCTCTTGTGTGGTCAATGGTAACCCGTAGCTTGTCCGCATCGAATGTGACCTTACTTTTCAAGGCCTGTCGTCGAACAGTCAGGGTCATTCGTCCGATAGTAGACACACCATTTACCGATTGGTCGAGCCAGGTTGATAGGTCCAAGTCGTCACAATTGATCGCCTCTTCGAGCATCCGGTCGGGTGGCACCTCTATCACTATGGGGCGATCGGTGTCGCATGGTAAGAATAGTGCCTTGTAGGTTTTTCGTTGATTCATAGTGCAACGCGGTAGAGGTAGTGATGTGAGCGTGATGGGAGCGACGTATGCAGTCCAGTGTTACTCCTGCTTCCTTTCCTCTTATTCCATATACTCTGTTTGTATCTTATGGGAACGTGGTCCGATGGCCAGGGTAATTCCTTTCGCTTTCTACTCTATTTTTAGTCAATTTTTTNAAGTTCAGTGTGTGAGAACCCTCCTTGTATACACGCGTTCAAATGGCTTCTCGCAGAATACTCAAAACCATCGATCCGGCTTTTCTCTTTTAGTTCTACTCCTGTCACAGGAACCGTCCAATGTGAGCAACCATCCGGAGCTATATGTAGCTTCTCGTAGAATCCTCGTATCGCATCAATCATGAATTATCTTCGAGTATCCTTCTAATTCGGATCCTGTCAAGGTACACAAGTCTTACCCCAACTCCACTTACATTTCTGGCGTCTCCGTACGACTCGTTGACCCTGTCAGTTGAATCACTTTCCTTCTTCCCTATGTACAGATTCGTCCATCCATTTACGTTGACATTGGTTGAACTTTCATTCTATGCGTTTTCCGAAACAGGCTGGCGCTGTTACTGGTTGCCGCCGCGCGTGTACAATTACGGGTTTTGGGACGTCGTCTTAAATACCCTCATGACTAGTCCGTTTTCATGTATTGGGCTCATACATGATTCTTGCCTGAAGCATCCTAAGCCCACCCTGCTTCCAGGGAGTCCCATTATACGCCCTCAGTTTTGCTCTCATAACCCATGGATTCGTCTCCGTTTCCTGCTGTTCTCCCTGACCGCATGCGGTCTGCTGTCATTGTCCTTGCTATCGCTGTCCTAATCACCGTACTATTATGGTGGTCCGGTTTTCGTGGGGCCGTCGTCTGTGATGCATGTAGTTGGGAAGGACGTCATTGTGGTTGCGCTTCTCCTTTGACTGGTGGCGGTTGTGTCCGCGTCATCCGCTATTCGGATGTCTCCCGCTTTTCGATAAGGTCGTATACCCCCGTCGAGCCCAATACCTTGCTCCATTATCATGACTACGTGCCGCTCACATCCATTCCGGATGATACTGAGTCATCATTTGTCGTATGTAAAATTCCGCTGACCTCGTTGCAACATTTTATACCTTTCCCGTTGTTTCGCTCTTTGGTGAAGACTCATGGTATTTTTATGAAGCGAAAGGATTCCAGGTCCCATCTAGATAGTATGGTCCAAGGCCATACGTGTGATTCTTGTGTCAAATACGTCGTCCTATTCCGTGCTGAAGTTGTCCCGGTTGAACTCCCTACAACTACTGCTCATTCGGATGACGCCTTATCGTCATTTCCGCCACCGCCCTTGTCGCTAGATGCTAAGCGGAATCTTATTGCAAACGCTTGCGCAGTATTATCCCCTGCTGCCTTTCAGGAGCGTGGATGTGCTGTTTGTGGTATCTTGTGCAAAACAGACTGTCTTACGCCTTTGTCCGTCGTGAAAAACCTTCTGAAAGTCCTTTGCGTTGATGGGGTATCGGTTAAGGACATCAATCAACCCCCTCATGAATCTGACAAGGGAGGTGAATCCCCTGTCATTGACGCTAGCTGTACCGACATTTGTAACCAATGTCGACGGAGTTTGCGTGACGGAAAAGTTCCCCGGTATGCACTAGCCAAGGGGTTATGGATAGGGGATATCCCCCCTGAATTACAGAACTTGAGCTTCTTTGAGCGCATGCTCATTTCAAAAGTTAGGCATAGTCACTGTTTCCTCAAGGTCCACACCGGTGCTCGGAAGATGGTAGCTCACGCTGTTTCCTTTGAAAGTCCTGTGATAAAGGTTTACACAGTTTTACCCCCTCCCAAGGAGGACATCGAGTCCGTCGCAGCGATTTTGTTCACCGGTCCCAATGCACCGACTGAAGACGATTATAAGCGACTTCCTATCCTTGTGAATGTCGATCGAGTCAAGCTCGCGTTGAAATGGCTCATATCAAACCACATGGACTACGAAGGAGTGTTTATTTCGGACGATAATCTTTCGCAGTATTTGTCAAATCCCACTTGCCCTCCTGTGTCTGTGTTCTACAAGTCGGCTGATGGTACAAAGGTAACCGTCGATCCAGCCGTTTTTGACATGTCTGCGGAAGACGGGGTGACCGGTGGGGTATGCCCCATTATTGTACAGGGTCTGGTGGCATCTGAACTCGAAACCATGTCTACGTCTGAGATGAAAGCGGAAGCGTTGTCGTATCTAACCAAAGGAGGAAAAATTCTCGCTGTTGGTCGAAGTGAGCAACCCGAATCAATTTGGAACAATCCGCATTTGTATCCCCAGATGTTTCCGTGGTTGTTTCCATATGGCTTGGGTGGTCCAGGTTCCGTCCACAAAGTCTCTGTGGAAAAACATGTGGAGCGTTTACTTATGTACCATGATAAGCGTTTTCAATTAGACCCTTCGTTCTGTATCGTGGCGTTCAGTCATTCCCAAATCAAAAAATCTTCGACCCATTCTTTTATTCTGGCCGATAAGCGAAAGTTTAGAGAGATTAGCGAGCGGTTTCTTAGTCTAGATATCACATCCTTAGAGGCAATTGCGACTCGGTTGAAACATAATGAATACGTACCACCTTCTACACAAGCAGAAAAGGACTGTTACAAAGTCCTTCAGGATCTGGACGCCGTCGCCGGACATGTCCAGGGGTCGGCGACCTCTAAGAAATGGTTGCGTAACGAAATCTGGTCCCTCATGTACATCTGCGGTAGTCCTGTCTGGTATTTCACTTTGTCGCCCGCAGATAACCTACACCCTCTTTCGCTTTATTTTGCCGGCACGGGTCAACTCTTTCATGACTCCATCCTTCCTGGTGATGCTCGTTTACGGCTGATATCGAATAATCCGGTCGCGTCTGCCCGTTTCTTTAATTTCATGGTTAATTTGTTTATCACCGACGTCCTGCGATTCGACTCGACGGAACAAGGAATACTGGGTCCTGTGGAAGCCTATTACGGAACGGTTGAACAACAAGGTAGATTGGCTCTACATTTACACTCACTCATCTGGATACGTGGATTCAATTCTCCGCAGGATCTGCGTAATCGAGTCATCGAGAATCTGGATGGATTTCGTTCCAGACTACTTGCGTACCTCGAGGATTGTCATGTTGGAGAGTTCTTAACCGGTACACATGAAGAAGTTGCTCAGATGGTGTCCGATAGACAGGAGAATCCGTCCTACCGAAATCCAGTTCAATCTTTGCCCTTGTCGCCACCTCCGTCGTGCGAGTGCCCCGAAATAGGCTGCGTTCATCAGCCCAGAATGTCCCGTTGGTGGCAGTCTTTCAGATTGACCGTTGATGACTTATTATTCCGTTCTAATCTCCACAACTGTGGTCGATATATAAAAAAGGACGGTACTCGTAGTGTTCGCATGCTCTATAAGGGTTGTCGTGACAATCCTTCCGGCACATGTCGGGCAAGATTTCCTCGACCTATTGTCGAAGATACTCTGTTTGATGAAAAAACCGGGGCGATCACCTTTCGCAAATTGTGTGAATGGATGAATTCCGTTAATCCTGTCACCACATACCTCTTTGGATGCAATACTGATATGACATGCCTACTTTCCGGAACTGCTGTTAAAGCGGTCATCATGTACGTATCTGAATACATCTCCAAATCATCCCTAAAGACCTACACCATGTTCGATTGCGTGCGGTCTGTACTGTCTTATAACGTTGAACTTCATAATGATAGGACATCGTCTTCCGGTGACAGTGCTCGCGCGCTGATGGCAAAGGTTGTCAATCAATTCACCGCTAAGATGGAATTGGGGTCCCCCATGATTTGTATGTACTTGCTAGGGCATCCTGATCATTATTCGTCGCATACATTCGTTCCGTTTTATTGGAAGTCCTTCGTTGCAGAGGCAAGATCATTCTGGTTTGAGAGTGACCCTTTCCATTCTAGTCAGAAACTGGCGGTACTCCGTCAGGATGAAACCGTTATCGGGTGGACCAGTGTATTTGACTATACAAAGCGTCCGCTTGACCTTGAGTCTCTCTGCTTATTTGAATGGATTCGACGTTGTACCCGTGTGAAGAAGAAACGTGCTCCCAAAGTTACCGAAGAGAGTGAGCATGATTCGGACGGATACATATCCGATAACCCTCAGCGTTCACGCAAATCTCGCAAGGAAAAAGTACCTTCTTCCGTGAATCTTCCCTTCGCCCATGATCATCCATTGGCCAAGACACATCAATGTCGATTTCGCTCCGATACAGACGTCATGGTAACTTCTGGACGCCTTATTCCTTCTTTTCTTGGTGGCCCCCCCCCCTCGGAAGGATGCCGACAGGGAGTACTATTCTTGTGTCATGTTGACTTTGTTTCGCCCGTGGCGAACGGGCGCTGACCTAAAGGATGAAGACGTTTCTTTTGAAGATGAATTTAATAAATATAACTTCCTACCTGAACATGTCCGGGTCATGGACAATTTTCATTTACGGTATGAATGTTTGGACAGCCGTGACGATTTCCGAAAGGAGCAACGGGATCTGCCTTCCATCGTCCAGCCTTCTTGGTTGGAAGTTGAACCGGATGCAATCGATCGTTACAACGATATTGATGACATGGATACCCGGCAATCCAATGAACAACTTCAAGTTGAGGTCAATGAACTCCTGATTCCGAGTTCTCGCGTATCGCGTCGACTCGAAGAAACACGGGCTATGAAACAACTCTTGATCTCTGCCGGTTGGGCGTCAGTTGCAAAACCCGCTAATGGCGCGTCATTTTTCGCGGTGGATCCTGGTCCCGATATTCCGCACTGTGCTCCGTCCTTTTGGTCCAACCTGATTACCCAGGAAAGGAAGTCAATCGCAATGGAGCGTCTACAGTGCAATATCGCAAGTAACCCCGGTACCATTCGTCGTGAACATGTCCCTCTATTCAATGGCGTTAAAATCGTTGATAAATCGTATCTGGAGCGGTCCTTTATCCCATCCTCAGGACTGGCGGCCCAAGAATCTGTGTCGAAACAGTTTTGTTTGAACCCTGAACAGGACAGGGCGTTTCGGTTGGTAACTAACCATGTTGAAACCCCCTCCGCCGATCAGTTACTAATGTATATAGGCGGTATGGGCGGTACGGGTAAATCCCAAGTCCTGAAAGCTTTACTGGAATTCTTTAGACTTCGTGGTGAATCTTCCAGAATTTTGGTCGTTGCACCTACTGGAAATGCAGCCGTCATCATAGGCGGACAGACTTACCATAGCGCGTTTGGTATCACCCAGAAAGATGGTCCACCTTCCGCGATGGCTGATCTGAAGGACCGACTAAAGTTGATTGATTATATTTTCTTCGATGAGATTTCTATGTGTTCTTGTAGGGATCTGTACGCCATCTGTGCTAAGTTGGTCCACATTACGGGAAATGTGGCCCCGTTTGGGGGAAAAAATATGTTGTTTGCAGGTGATTTTGCCCAACTACCGCCACCGGTTGGTGGAGAAAGTGTATCCTTGTATAGTGACCAGTTACGTTACGCATCCAAGACTAATCGGACACAGTTAGCTACTTTGGGACTTGTCCTATGGCATATGGTCACCACGGTGGTTATTCTTCGTCAGAATATGCGTCAGACCTCTCAATCTCCCAAAGATGCCAAATACCGTACCATGTTGGAAAACCTGCGTTACGGTCGATGTACAGCAAGGGACGTTGCTTTAGTTCGTTCCTTGGTCAGTTCTTCGTATAAAGGTGGTCGATCCATTTCCGACAGTACGTTCCGGAACGCGGCTATCATAACTGGCAACAATTCCAACAAAGACGCCTTTAATGAACTTGGTCGACAACGCTTTGCTGGTGAACATGGTATGGATTTACAGTCCTTTTATTGTGAGGATTTGATTGCTCTGGAGGATGAGACGGCGACAGCCTCCCGTGTGCGCCGTAAACAGAAAAAGAAGGTCCGTTTATCTAAGATGTTGCAAGAGGCGTTATGGGAACAACCCGTGTCATCAGTCGCTCGAAAAATTCCGGCTAAATTGATGATATGCAAGGGCATGCCCGTTATAATCCTCGACAACGTGTCCACGGACCATTGTATGGTGAACGGGCAGCGAGGGACTGTTTATGGATGGCACGAGGGTACAGGCTCCTATGGTCAACGCGTGTTGGAAACCCTTTTTGTAACATTGGACAACCCAACTCGTGATGTCCAATTTCCAGGTCTTCCTCCTAATGTTGTGCCTATGGTTAGCCGTACTGTAGATACTTTGGTGACATTACCGAATGATTCAGTCCTACATGTCTATAGGTCGCAGGTTATGGTTGGATACGCCTATGGTCTTACCGACTTTGGATCTCAGGGTTTATCAAAATGTCCCAATCCAGTCAATCTTAACGACATCCGTTCTCATCAGGGCTTCTATACAGCCCTATCTCGATCCACGAGCGCGGATAGCACTATCATATTGCAACCGTTTGATTCTTCCAAACTTACATCCGGTTGCTCTCAGGCGATGACTCGTGAAATGAGGGAACTTGAACTCTTGGATGACATCACTTGTCGCCGATTTGAGGGCACTTTGCCTTCTGATGTTACTGGGACGACGAGGAAAACTTTAATCCGGTCGTTCATTGATAACATGCCTCAAGGCTACGTATCGCCACATGTTCACCCTGCGATCCGCTGGGATGAAGGCAATCCTTTACGATTCGATGACTGCCTTGACTCGGTTAAATGGGACACTGGGTTTGAAAAACTAAAGCAGAAGCAGGCTTCCGCCTCTCAGTCCACCAGTCTTCCGGATAATCCGCAACGGCCACCGAAAAGACCTGCAGACTCTGTTGATCCCGAGCCCAGAAAGAAGGCTCGCAGAATACCATCGAATCAACTTAGTCGCCGTGGTAAAACCGTTAAACCTCCACTTCGTCTCCATCCCACCCCCCCCGACGGGTGTTTCATGGGATCGCAATAGCTGCGCTTATGATTGTGTGATAGTCATTTTGGGGAATTTGATTATCGATCATCCATATTTGCGTGCATTCTTTCGTTCTATGTCTGCCTCTAACCCTGAACTTGTATCCCTCCTTCCTCTGCTTCAGAACGACCGTAGGCAGTCTCAATCACTTACCATTGCTCGGGATTCTCTTAGACTTAGCTTGTTCAAGCGTTCTGCATCCGAATATCCGATGCATGGCTATACTTGTGTTTCCTCCATATGGAGAGACTTATCTGTCACACCGTTCATCGTCCTTTCGCATCCTATTCGTTGTATCACTTGCGATTTTGAACCCAAATCTCATGTACTTCGGAATCCATCTCATAGTCTGGTTATCCCCTGCTTCCATCCATCTATTCCATCTGTGGCTCATAACATGTCTTATTTCCAATCGGCTGTCCGTACTTCTTGTGACTCATGTGCCTCTTCGCTGTACATTGAACGTACAGTGGTTAACCTGCCGCCGGTTCTTATTTTTGATTTAGCGGCTTCCATTAACTTTGACATTGCTACACAATTCGTATTTTCCCGCTCTGGGTCAAAGTATACTTACACTCTTAGAGGTATAATTTATTTTGGAAACTCCCATTTCGTTACGCGCTACATTGTAGATGGTGTTGTGTGGTACCATGATGGCATGGACGATAACGGTCTCTTCATCCCTGAAGGCCCTATTGAGAATTTGTTGGGCGCGGGTCTGTTCACTGCTTGGGGACGCACCGCATGCTCTGTTGTATATAGCCGTTGTATTTTGTCATGAATTCTTTCAGTGTAGCTCCCTCTCCTTCTCAGGATGCGTCGTATACCCAGTGGTCTCGTTCCGATTTCGGCTGTATGCACTTTAGGAGTCAGGAGTCAACCATTTATTCAGTTCGTCTGTAATCATTTCTGCTCATGGAGTTTGTCCCTTTCCTGCATTCCTTTAATGGTCGGTTTAACGACCGGCGTACCCATTAGAGGATAAAGTATACTATTTCCATGCTACCTGACCCGATAGGCTACTTCAGTGGTAGGATTAACTGTCCGCCGTTTCATGTAGATCTCGGTACAATTAGTTCTGGCCAGTCTGTTACTTTGGCGCCGAAATGTGCTTGAATCTCGTCTCTCATGAAGAAGGCATATGCGATTCTGTTTGCTCTCTCCCAATCCACCCTGTGGACGATTAACTTCCCGGAAAAGGCGAGTATCGATCCGGATGGTTGCTGGAAGGTGGCACCTAGCTCCTGCATATCCATCTTGACATCGTTGCATCCTAGGTTGACGAGCAGATCATATTGCTTTTCGGGACTCTTGGGGTCCAGGTGGTCGCCGCTCTTCCGGTTTGCGATTACAGCGATCGCGTTAAATACGCTTGTCCATTGGTTTGCCCAAAGTCTGGTCGTGTCGGATCCAACGGTACGTGCCTGGACCAGTGTGTTGATGCCAGCTTTGTATGAAGCAGGATGGATAACGCCGTAGAATATGTTTACCAGTTTCACGAAGTCCTTGATGTCTTTCAACCATGTTTCGGTCATGTCAGCATTCGCAGCCTTATTCATCGGTTTATACAGGGACGTAGATGGTTCCGGTACTTCGTCTTGTTTCTATAGTATATGGGGTCAGCTCATGGTTCACTCCATACATCAACAGGCTTACGGTTTCGAATCCCAGCATTTTCCACGTATAACAGAAAGTTTGTGCGCCGACAGGAGACCCTGGGGTTACGGGATCCTTGCATAGGGCTGGGTCGGCCCGCCAACTCTTGCCTTTCATTGCCGCATCCAATATTGGACTCAGCGTACCTGTTGCGTTTATTACAGCTTGCTGGATAGAGATCGGTCTTAGTCTCTAGGTGATATCATGATCTACGCACCTGTACGTTGAAAGGGATCACGTTGGGACAGTAAATCACAACGGGAACACCGTCTTCGGTAATAAGGACTGTTGGCTGGGAAATGTGGCCGATTGAAGTACTCTTCAATTTCTCTTTCCTCGCCTTCGGTTTCACTAGATCCTGTGAGTTTATTGGGATGGTGACTAGGCCAATGAAAAAGATTGAATTCTCCGGTATAGGTCAGAGAGTCGATATCCTCTCACCTAAATTTGAGTATGCTTCGTGTATGTGACTTGCAATTCGTTTTAGATTTATTCCCTGCCAGTCGTTGGGTAGTCTACGGGCGTTATTGGGTGAGTTTTTATTGAACGAATAAATTGGGAACGGAGTTTACTCGTTGTGTCCTTCAATGTGCCCCCGGATTAACTCGGGAAAGTCCTTCTCTTCGAAGTAGGCGTGGGGATTCTGGACCCCCTCTACCTCGATTTTTTTGGTTCCTTTCCCTTTGTTTTTCCATTCTTGCCTCCGTTCCTTTTTAGTCTTCTTCCATTGCGCTTCGGTTCTGGGCATTTCAATGTCTGCAAAAAGGGATTGGTTAGAGTGAGGACTCCCTACGCGATTTTTCTCATGGGTACCCTCGAACCTGAATGATTTTTTCGGGGCTACATCTATCATTGTTCGGAATCTACGTATGACATGAGACTATCTATACCATGGTCTCTTGGTACCATTCCCCATGGGTTGTTCCCCTGCCCTTGTCCTTCCGAATGTTCACCTTGTGTATCTCAACGTAGTTGCATTTATCAGAGTTCGCTCCTTTCTTCGCTGGAAACCGCTTCGCCGTCTCCTCGTTAAACGGGCCTAATTTCGAATCGCATATGAATTTCACCGTATGTCGCTCGCGGTCGACGCTGGTGGAGATTGTACGGAGCGCTCGACAACGAGGGCAGTACGCAGGCTTCCTGGCCCCATGCGGGGCCTTGTCTGCCTCTGCCCAGAAATATCGTCGGAGGAAGAGTCCTTCTGTCCGATTTTTCCGATCCTCTTTCTCTAGAAGGACGACCTCGATTGCCTTGAGCCTTTCGGTGCCTTCCAAAGCTGTCAACATGCAGTTGGCTGCCTTGTCCTTTTCAACATGGACGCCGCGGAGAAGAGCAGACGCAAGCGGAGCGGCAAAATACGGTTGGAGGGATCCACTGAACGCAATAATCTCTTTGAACGTCGAGCTTGAACATTTGTTAGCGGCTTTTCCCTCTGTAACTTTTTTGACGTTCACTTACTTGATGACGCGAGCCCGTAGCCATTCGAATGCATCCTTTCGACCTTCAAACCCTGAACACACGACGTAAAATAGAGTGGCATGTTCGAGTTTGCTGACGGCGGATAGGAACTCGTCCGGTAGCGCAGAGTCTAATACCTATTTTCCTGTTCAATAAACGGTGCATTGGATCCTTGGCAGAGCATACCTTGTCTGCGTCATTGCTGCGAGGAAGGATGTCCAATGATGGGTTCCCGGGACTGAAGTGTAGTCTCCCCTCCGGTGTACTGTGGGTCGTAAAGAATATCATCGCATGTTTGTACCTATATGTAGTGAGAATATGCCCGTTCCGTCGAAGACGAACAGTTATACCTATTCAAAACCACGATCAAGTCTTTCATGGCTTTCTCGTACTGAGTAAGCTTCCCGACGGTCGAAAAATCGAAGGCAAGCGATACGGTGGCCAAGTCGGCTCCGCATCGCGTGAAGAACTCTATATTCCTCGAGAATGCCATGTTCATCGGTTCTTCCAGGGTTCCCCTCCCTCCTTCCAACGTGATTGAAATCAGTATGGTGTCGGCGGGGTCGAGAATACGCATGAACCGAGAGGTCGTGTTAGAGACATTCAACAAGATGTGAGCCGCGGTCGACTCCGCGTCTTTATGATAGAAACCCTTTACAGTAGAGTTCAGCTTCAATCGACCTATACTCCCTAGGTTCGCACTTACGGCATATGGCAGGGAAATTTTCCCTCTCTTCTGTCCCGTCTCCCCGCTTTCGGACTGCGCTTGGTTATTCTTTTCGTAGTGGCATCGCATGCAACGGAAAGTGACCCTCTCAATGTCCGCGCCTTCGAGTATGGTAAGACATGCATAATCTTGATAGATGGAGTCGAGCTCCTTCCACGTCGAGAATCGGTAACACATCGCCGCTTTGCACGAGTCGCAGCAAACCAATGCACCCCCGTTGTGGCATCCGTGGCATAACTACTCGTTGTGTCAGATATTGGGGCGGATCGCATAGACAGTCTAACGATACTCACCTGGTTCGTGTCCGATTCCTTGTGTGCGACACGGTAATGTAGCTCGGGGTTCTATTGTCATTTACTGTATGAATGATCCTCTCTCGCATGTGATACTAGTATCACTTGCCTTAATCGCATTTTCAAACGACTTCCCCTTCGTCACGCGTGGTTGTCGGGGGGCTGAGGGGGACTTGGAGTTCTTCTTGCCCGCATTCTTCGCTGCTTCAACGCGATCCGGTATGTCCGCCATTTCCGCAGGACCTCCTGTCGTCTTCTTTGCAGTCTGCTTTGTACGCGCCATATGGGACTTTGTATGGGAGAGTGCTACGACAAGGGAAGACAGAGGTGGTGGAATGGAATGCGGTGAAAAAAAAAACNGGAACGCTTGACGCGTGGTTCCAGGTAACCGATACGGTCACGTGATGGTTCATTATCGTTGCTTCGTTACATCATGGCCCGAATAATATTCCGGGTACACCTTGGTCGTCCAGATTCAGGATGTCGATTTATTCATAAGCTAACTATTATCCACTGTGGATCAAAGCCATTGGTATATACTATTCGCCGCGTACCCAGTTTATTATTACTATATTTCGTACAGTGTAATCGCGAGTTCTCCAGGGTGCCTGACTATTCATCAACCCTTTTGAACGGATATGCGGAGTCCGGGATTATCTGACTCAGTCTGCCATCCGATTGTAAACGGTCAGACCATGGGATGGTCGTCCGATGATGCTGCATCGCATGGTCCTCGCCTACATCCGTGTTCCCCTCATGTCATAGCGGCATAGGCTGGCGCCAACTCTAATCGTTACTTACCCGGTCGCTACCTCGGTTCTTYCCCACAGCCAAAGTGACCAAGAACGAACTTATCCTAGCGGGTGCTTGATTTGCCCGACTTCCTATTCTGAGGGTGCACTTTAGTATGAGGTAAATTAGTGGCAGCAATAGTATCTTAATAACTTACAATCGCTCAGAAACCTCACATGCTGCATCATCCGAAATTTGCATGTTTCCCTGGCTGGTCTATTGCAGGTCTACGCTCGTTATCCATTCAATATCCACGGGTAGGTTGACAAGCGGCTGTATACGCATTGTCCTTTAGGGTCGCTCCGAGGTGAGCGACCCTCCAGGCAGAGTGGCTGTTTCCACTCCGGCTGGGTTGCTTCTGTATGCACAGATGCGTGGAGTAGCAATGTTCCGGGCTGAACAAGGCGTCCGTTCCTGCGGCGAATCCAACAGGATGCGTGGTCATCGACGAGATTCGACGAGCCATGTTTGGGGGTAACGACGACTGGGTATACGTCGGTCGTTGGTTTCCTAGAAATGGTCTGGTTAGTACCTGCATCGGTTAGGAGATGAATTATGGCTTACGTTTGGTTTCCGCGTCGTGTCATGCTTTTATCCCCCCGGGCTTGGGGACGTGCGTGAACGACTTGAGGTGGCCTATCAGGAGATAAGGTGTACTTGGATCCGAATTGATCCAAGTGACCTTCCCTATGGCGAGTCCCACAGGTAGGATAACAAGCGTCTGTATACGCATTGTCCCTTAGGGTCGCTCCGAGGTGAGCGTCCCTCCAGGCAGAGTGGCTGTTTCCACTCCGGCTGGGTTGCTTCTGTATACACAGATGCGTGGAGTAGCAATGTTCCGGTTCGAACAAGGCGTCCGTTCCTGTGGCGAATCCAACAGGATGCGTGGTCATCGACGAGATTCGTCGAGACGTATTTGGGGGTAACGACATCCGGGTATATGTTGGTTATTGGTTTCCTAGAAATGGTCTGGTTGGTACATGCATCGCTTAGGAGATGAATTATGGCTTACGTTTGTTTTCCGGAACTTCGACGTGCTGTTCTTGAGGGTTAACGCTGATTGGGAGTTCGTCAGTCATTCTGAAGCTAGACACGGTTTATGTGGTTAAAACTATTATAGGATGTGCTGATATCGACTTACCTTGGATTGGGAACCAGTCGTACCGTCAATTAGAGGTTAGTGACGCGTCGTACGGTTCATTTGAGTCGAGAGAGTGCCGGTCGCGTCTCCGCAACGTCTCGCATACGCAAAGTTTGATTGAAAGGAACATTTGGGATGTCGTTTGCTTGGATATCCTATGTATCCATCCTTGAATTCAACACTGTTAGTATTCCGGATCTCATGCCCAAAGACGCCTTGTACTTTACCCTCCATCTGCATATTCCAGGCGAACTGTGCCTTTTGGGCATCTGACGCGTCTTCGCAAGGTGAATTAAGCTTTCTGCTTCTTGACAAATCAGATCAAGCCATTATATTGTTGGTCTAATGAACGTACTGTGGTTTCCGACGCGTGTGCGACGGTTTAAACGGATGCGTTGGTGGTTGAAGGTGGAGAACTGGTGCATGGTTTGCCGAAACTCAACATCCATCAAATTAATATTTCCACGGTTGACAGTCGTCCCGCCATCAACAAACACGTTTGTAATCAAGTCATGCGCATGACTCTCCTATCTTCCTTTTTTTTCGTTGTTTCCTACGCTTGCGGCCTTGAGATTCAACCTCTTGCAACAGGTTTAATACCAGTCCACACTATGACTTCCATCACCCCCTTTGATTTAACAGGTTCCGTCTCTTCCATCTCGTTGCAGTTGGTGTACCGTATCAAACAGATTCGAGACTGCAAAATTCGGTTACACTCATCGGGTCTACCTTCGTCCACACAAATTGCAATTCTACGCCCATACGTAGTACGGTCACATATTTTCTGGACAAAATTGACTCATTGATTTTCTTCCGCATTCTCTCCCTACAGTATGGAATTGAGGATGCTTGGACGATTGTCAAAGCGTCCGAAGGGGTGCACAACCGCCCTGAGCTTGATGAAGTGGAAATCGTCCAATATATCCTTATCCACAAATTGTCCGCGGGTATCGCCCACCCAGATAGCGTTGATGATCCCTCGGTGGCATTGAGTGTTTCTCGTCCTGTCGTCAATCACCTTCCCATGGGGTTCCAGAGTCGCGACGCACCCTCTTCGACTTCCCCCAATCTTTTCTGTGTGGATTCGGTTCGTATCTTGTCGGAAGATGATCGTCGCTTTCCTAGGACAGTGCAACACCTTCCCATTGGTGATACGGATCGTCAGGGTCGCCGAATATGTGTGTTCCCCAATCCACACAAACATCCCTTAGTAGTCAAGTCAATGGCTCACTATCCTGGTGAACGGGTGGGCGATGCGATATGGGAAGGACAAGCTGCTTGTCGTCGGTGTCGCGAAGACAACGCCTTAATCTGTATAGGTCCCCCATGTCAGAAATGTGTGCACTGCCGAAGGAGCCACGTTAGGTGTTCTTACGACCTTCGACCTGCCCGCGCGACTTCTACCGGGTGTAGTAGTCCGGTAATCTGCAGTCCCTGCCCACAGTTACCTTCGAATACGGTCGATATCGCATCCATCGCCGATACTCAGCACGTACAGACGAACTACCCGCATCATGCCCATCACGCCTTTCCGAAACCCTCTGTCGACGCTACATGCGAATTCGAACTTTCCCAATTGTCCCATGTCGGTATGGACATCAATCCTCCGTTTACTCAGGGTAGCTCCGTCCAGCATATCCAATCAAGCCCCTTTGTGTTGCCTCCGTTGAGCTCGATCACCAGACATCTGAGCCCCCTTCCCTCGACCCGCCGCCTCATGACTCCCTATTGTCGGGATGTTACTAGTATACCAGAGGGGCTTCGTCGCCGCATCAAGAGTTTTCGATTGAGACTGCAAGAGGTCTCAGCAGTTCAGCAGTCGTTGATAGCGGAGGTTGATTCCATTTGTTCCCAGGTGGGATAGGTCGGTGGTTGGATGGTTCGGTAGTTGGGTTAGGACTTCACGGTTCCAATGGTTGCTATATCGTCCTTATGAATGGACGGGCCTCTGTACACGATGTACTTATCACTCTCAAAGGTACTCTGTTCTGTTTGCATGTCGGTGACTGTATTGCTTAATCTATTCTCGAGCAAGAAAAATCGCATGTTCGTTTACGAAGATCCGGATCCGGTACCCTCTTGCATTCCTGTAAATCGTACGGCAATTCCCAAAAAGTTCTCTTGTTGAAGTCTTGTCTGCAGGATTCCCTTTCATCCAAGTTAGTCGTCCGTTTCCGAGTCTTTGTCACATTACGCACCTTCCTCTTGTTGGTAGTAGAACATTCTGGTCCCTCTACCGACCGCCTCATATTGTCCAACTGGCAAGTACCCATTCGACTGAAGGAACTGCCCCATAGGCCCGAATCCCTGTCCATCAACGTATACATCCAACGGCGAGTCCCTCGGGATCACGTTGCCGATGACGTTCACTATGCTTCCTCCAATGAAATATCCGTTTGTATAGCACATGTCGTTGAACTTTTCATAGTCGGTAAAGTGACTACTCATGATATCGCACATGTTCTGGTATGCCTCAGTTGTGACTCTGGTGGCCCATACATGGAATACGTTGTCACGGATGAGGCTGTCCGTGGCGGTCACCCTTGCGGTCTCAGGGTTGCAACCATGGTCCATCTTCGGCCATGGTATGAGCGCGTATTCTTCAAATTCTTTCATCCTATATTCATTCGTTGGATGGTGTGGTTCAGATGTCTATCCTAGGATGGTTATTCAAGGACTCACCTTCCGGCTTTCGCGTTGGACATCTAGGACGTTGATGGATGCTGTTGCTGTGGTCACAGTCATTCGGTTCTGTAATATATGCGTGCGGGGTTGCCCTAATCTCCTGAATCCAATGCTCACCGCTGATTGTATATCTTCTCTCGAAATAAGTACACTCGGCTTCCTATTCCTGTTTACGGGCAACTCAACCCTAAACTTCGACGCTTCTCAGTGACTGTACTCTTCCGCGGTAGCATCCCGTCCTCATGTACCTCGGGAAGTCTTCCTGCGCTTATCTACGTGGCTGTCATTGGACCTCCCAGACTGGTTGCTTCTACTCGGGTCTTTGCCTTTTCTGCAGTCCGTGTTCAACTCGCATCGATAGAGTCGTGTATCCCTCTCAATGCGTACCGCCTTCTTACTCCCTTCTGCTCAATTGGTATCTTCCGATCGTATCGCTCCTCATCTCCCGAAATGGCGTCGCATGCTGCCCTTCTTTGCATTCTATTGAACGTCTCCCATCTTTTAGAGTACATCCGTAGGGGTTGTCGCTGATCCCGGTCGTGTATATGATCCATCCGGACGGTTCTCGCAGCACATGATCACTTCTTCATGCCCTCCCAGTTTATCAACGCAACTTGCGAGGCGAAACATGCTTCCCTTGCAAKYTCCTTGAGCACAACGGGACAAGACGATCATTGCATAACTCTTGGATAGACCAAATGTCAGCATGGACGCCGTCAGCCCCAGCGGCCAAGCAAGAGATGGGTCTTCTTCCCGAGGATATCCGAGCCCATCCCCAGAAGAGGACAGTGGCGCATTCCGCGACAAAGAATATGGATTCCTTCGTTCATTATAAGTTGCAATTGAGAATATAGACGCGATGTCGAGAAGAAAACTCACAATGATGCCTGCGTAGTATCCAGTTTTTCGTTCGTCGTCATGGATCACCCCGGTTTCACGTATCAGTTGGTTGATGAACGGAAAGATGACGCCATATCTCCTCCGCATCGAAATGCGACTGTCTAGGGATGACACCATCGTGTTCTTACATGTCCAGGGTACGTCTAGCCGAGTTTGCGAAGGGCTTGAGCAAGAATTGCGGCTGTCGTCGAAGAGTCGCC
>JAPEVF010000524.1:0-32205 GCA_029747585.1 Pleurotus djamor
TCACGTTGCCCACTCAGAGGATAATATAGGAGCATCTCCTATTCTCAGAAAATCATTGAACCAGTGATTACACCACCCAGTCGCGCATAGCTGCGTCATACGTTATGGAGGTAAAGAATGCAGAACATACGTCGAAGGTACGCATAGCCTGATGAGACCTTGAGGCTCAATGATAGAAGTGGGCCGGAAGGTTCAAGGGCACGAGGCATTCTACGAACATTCGGTCGACCAACCAGAGAATTGATGTTGCTTGATTGGGATATATGAAGGGTTGAGGCTCACCGATGAAATAAGCCTGAAGGGGGAGACGACCTGATCAGGCATTATAGTGACCTATTCAAGAAAAAAGAAGCATTCGAAGCTGTCAAACGCCTGAGGCTCAAAAGCATTTCAGGCCTTCAGAGGGGTCTATAAATGGTCATCAATTAACCTGAGGGCCCATATTTAAAATTAAAAGAGGTGCCTTAGGTGGGAAGACACCGCTGAGAGCTGCGACAACGAGAACGAGAACCTATATCAGACTATCAGTCTCACACTACGGTAAAACTCGGAGCAATACGCACAAGAAGCCGTTCAGCAGCAGACTCCAAAAGTCCTCTCAATATCTCATGAGCCACTTCAGGATTGCAGAGGTACATGAGACGCGCGTGTCACTAGTTCATCGCCAATGTTGAACCTCGCCCGGTACCATATCTTGCGAAGAGATGGACAGTAAGTGTGTGTTTTGAATGATAGAGTAGCTTGCAGAAAGATTCTGGAGAAATGTACGAGTGGAATTGAGAAAGTCGTATTCAAGCTGAGAAGCTCAGGGTTCGGGCATTCGCATGTCACAGGCACGGTGAGTCACAAACTCGTGCGCGTGATGAGTAACATAATCAACCTCAAGCCTCGACGCCAGAACTTTTTGCAAGAACTCTAAGTTGAATCACGTCGTTCTTCAAGTGTCGCGAAGCATGCTGTAAGTCCCTCCTCTGTGTCCATTCCCAGGCCCAGGTTCTCAACTTCGATTGACCCGCGACTAAGTATCTCAMCCCCCCCGTGTTTCGACAGTTAGTCAACAGTTAGTATCATGTCCTAAACCATACCGTACTCCGGTGTACATCTATGGCTGGAGACTCACGCTTCGCGAACTTCAACTTGGCTTTGCCAACCATGGTCCCGAGTACGACTCCCTAAGGCTATGTGATCACGTTGACTCCATCAAGGAACTCTAGAACATACAATGCCTTGCTAAACAATTTGGGTGTGTATATTAGCTTTTTCTCTGTCAGATTCCGTTATAACTTTGGAGCTACCAGTATTGTAGCATGTCCGAACTTGATCTCGGTACCACGGGGTAAGGGTACAGAGCGCGAGGGCTTTATCTATGTCTTTATGAATTCCTCTCAAAATTACATTGTCAATTCTCAGGATCAACCAGAAGCTCACCAGATCGTTGGGGCAACTCGTCAGCTACTGTACCTGAGTGGCAAGGCGGACGAGACTCTGAAATGGCACTGTACTTCTCCTGTCGAACCCTATGTGCCTTGTGACGAGGATCAGAGTGATCGAGACAGTGAAGACAGTGAAGACGATGAAAACTATCAGGACGATGAAGATAGCAAGGGCGATAAAGACGATTCCGTATGCTCGCTACCCGTCACTGCAAAACGGATCTTTNCGGCGATTACATCTCTCCAGTCAACGGACTGTAAACGAAGGCACAGCTCCAGACCAATGGCCAGTCTGATAGTCGCTTCTCCATGCCCATTTTTGGGTATCTGAATACGGCGATTTTCGTGGCGGCGACAGGTGCTTGCTGGTTGTTCTGTCAGAGTCACAAACCAGCTTCGGTTGTCGAGTAGCGCTTATACGCGTCGCTTCTGGAGAGGCTAAAGAAGTTGTACAGCGAAGATGCAGACGAAGAAGCCTGAGACCTGGACGGCGTCGCCCTCACACCCAAGGGAGCTGCGAGAAGATAGGGTGTGTCTCCGGGTAGCAAGCAAGGCCTATGAAGAGCGTGAGAGAAAGGTGTGGCATCTTGAAAGGCGCAGGACCGTAAGAAGCAAGAAAGCCTCGAGGAACGCGTACAAGGTGGAAGACAAGTTTGTTCAGGGGACAGCCCTATTGCTCCTGGAGTCCCTTTTTCTCGCTACTTCCTCGTTCTGAGTTCGGACCCGAGCAACGTTCTTTTTAGACGTCGCGCATCCAACGTCGCGGTATGGTCAGCAGCTCACAATCGCCTTCCAAACTACCAACATTTTCCTCTACGTTTCTGGCTGGGATCGGCGAACCCGCGGTGAACTTTCACCCTTGTCTGTGTCGGGCCTGGTCAGTGGTGGGACATGCGAGCAGCGGGCTTCATAGCTGTCAGCTTCTCGTCCCGATGGTGCAGTGACTTTGACGCCTCCGTGGAATCACGTCACCACTCTGTCCACAAGCATCGTAGCCTGTGAGACGTTAAGAAGACGCGCATCGATCCCAACCACCGTTTGAAACCCACCGCTTCCCTGCAATTCTGTCGGGTAATGTCATCTCTCCTTCATTTTAGGTTCTCTCGCAACCTCTTCACAGAGTACAGCACTCAGCGACCGCTAACCATCGCAAATATCCAGGATGGCAAAACTATTGCTTTCCGACGAGCAAGTGGCATGTGGTGCATGAACAAGGGCGCTTCTTTGCAACGTGTTCGTGGTTTTCTGATCTTTCCCCTCATTCTCTCATTACTCGTTACGAAACTTTCGTCATTCTAAGATCTCAACCTGCTGAACCTTGAGCTTTTTACGTCTACACCTCAGATCAATGCCGTCAAGGTGGTCATCGGAGTCTACGTCCGAGGCCAATGTGGGGAGGGGCCTTGTGGGAACTCGGTGAAATTGAATTTTTCGCTTGTGTTAAGTACTGTATGGAGCACCGGGTTCTTCTACTTTGACCACCACCACTCCTCCGTCCATCCATACTCCTGCCTATGGAGTCTACCAAGCCCCATACCGGCGCCGATGAGGGACCCGAGCTTACTTGGATAAATGTCGGCCTCGCATTCTCTTTCATCCTCTTCAATGTCATCCTCTCGTCGTTCCTCAAGCTGAGTGTCGGGAAATCACTTCTAGTTGCCTCAGCGAGGTGTGTGGGTCAACTAGGAGTGGTCGCTCTCTTGTTGAAAAAGGTCTTCGAGGCGAGGGATCCTTGGGTGGTAGCAGGCATCGTCTGTGAGTTCTTCTCTATGGCTTGGGTATACGACTGAGCTGAATCAGACACACTTGCGCAGGTCTCCTCAATGTTCTGGGCACATTCGAGACAGGTGTGGATAATGTGGTTCAACCGGGCTCGACGCATCTTACCCGTGATACACAGTTGTAAACAAGTCGACCAGACGGCATCAGAACATGGTCCGCACCGTCTTTCTCTTCGGCATGCTACACAACGTTGATAACTTATGACACACGTCCAATAGTTCTTTTCCACTCTAATGGGCATGCTGCTCTCCTGCGTACCGGTCTCCATAATTGGTACCCGATTCGCCATGTCTCAACAACCTTTCTGGGAGCCTGTCCAATATGGTCCGTTCGCGTCGCCGAATTCCTGAGTATTCTGGTCCTCACCGTTCTTCTTTTCTTCAAGTCCCCATCATCGGCATGCTATGTGGCAACACGGTATCCGGAATCGTCGTATCAACTAGCTATCTTTTGCGAGAGTTCGAGTGAGTCCAGCTCTTTTTGTACATCCCAACCACTGACATCATCGATGCTCGTAGTGTGAATCGCGATAAAGTAGAGATGTATTTAGCGTTTGGTGCTTCGCGGTCGGAGGCATGTCGGCCAATCGTCACTGAAGCACTCCGGCTCGCTCTAATGCCAACGATAAACCAGATGAGGTAAGCTGCTGCGTCATGGTCTGAGCATCTTGTCTTATTTTAACGTTCGATCTCATTTACGCAGCGTCCTCGGAATCATCTCGATCCCCGGAATGATGACGGGTGCCATTCTGGGAGGAGCCTCCGTGGAACGCGCGGCGAAGTTACAGATGATCATCATGTTTATGATATCCTCAAGTACGGCCTTGGCAGCCATCTTCACGACGCTGTTTGCGCTCAGCGTCGTTGTGGACAACGATCACCGGATACGCGGGGATAGAGTTGACAGTCGGCCACATATTGTCTGGAGGTTGCGCGGTCTGTTGTGGATGGACTTTTTGAAGTTAATTCATTGGGTTTTCCGTATGTAAGGTGTTTATATCTGATTGCTATCCCATCTACTACACATGATGTAATCTATCCACAACTAGGACTATAGAGTCGTAAAGCACTTTCGCTGCGTCATCCATATACACATTCCAAGTTGGTCGTGGTACGTCGCTTTGTGAACCTATAAGTATATATTGTAACGTCATTTGAAGTGTGTGTTTCGTAGCACTCCAGAGAATCGAATTCACCGTGGAACACCAATCGCAATGCGGCAACCTCCGTTTTTACATTCGCGCATGTGCTCTCCCCTGCGGAACGGCCTTAGCCTTCCTCTTAGAAGCTGGGGACACCACTGAACCCAATCTCAAGCCATATGCATGGTCTCAAGCCGTCTTTCTCTTGGTACATGATCTACACGTCGGGGCTCGGTGTCATAGAAATGCTGCATTGTTACTCGACTAGAAAGATCTACAACGGGATCAGCTGCGATTCTCTACTTCCGTGTCAGCCAATGCATTAAGGTACCCTTCAATCCATCCCAGATAGTTATCCGAAACTAGAGTGCCTAGGCGCATAGGCTTTGTCCAACCCGCCCTATACGGAACCCGGTCATTTTCATTCTGACAGAACGGCGACTTCTCCACTTTTCTCCAATAACGATCGATGTCTTCGACAGAGAAAGGGCCCTTTCCGGCTTCCTTGATGATCTCCTTCTTCGTCACCCGTCTGGTTTTCTTAGCCGCCTCGCCTCGACTCATGAACTCGCTCCCCGCATCTTCAGCATAATCCGCCTCATCTGGCTCCCTTTTGAGCTCGTACGCACGCATGCTCGCCATATACTGCTCGAAATCGAACGTGTCGTCTTCTTCTGCCTCTCGTGTCTCCAAACGGAACGACCACCAACCGCCCGTCGTTGCCACCAGAATCACCGCGTCCTGGGATCCAAACTTAGACATGGAAAAGAGACATGCAGCCTGAGCGTCCGCCTGTGCTTGCGCCTCGGATATCAAGTCTTGGACTCGTTTGACATAAACGTTCAATGTACAGTGTCGTGACGGGGGACGTTTCTGCTCGACGAGTACTGGAACGATCGCCGTATTGACGCGAAGGTTACGTTCAACAACCCAAGGTTTTCTTGACAAAATGGTCGCAAAGTACTCGTAGACGGTGTTGGCCACCGACTTATCCTTGACTTCGAGTGCGGGAAGAATGATGGAGTTATCGACGAAGACTCCCTTTGCCTGGCTATCGGCCGTAGTACGGACGGAATCAAAGGAGGCATCCGCATCGGCTGCATCCATCTGGTCATTGGGGGAGACGTATAGTCCGTACTGGGGACAGATCAAGAATAACTCGGGGTGGTTCTTGCAAAGACGGACGAGGATGGCATTCCAAGTAGCATAGGAGCTATTCTCGACCAGTCGTTTATTGTAGGTCGACGACAACGCAAAGGCGATGGAGAGATAAAATGATTTCGCGGAGCTAGTGCCCCAGAGCCTCCAGAATGACATGTTAATGGGTGTTGGGTTTATGAAACTTCAAGTTTGTTCGCTCCTTTTATAAATGACGGCACGTCCAGGGACCAACCCTACCCAGTCACGCATGAGGCGAAGCCAACTATCACCGAGCATGTATCATTGTCTGTGGAAGGACTGATGCAGGGACAAGGACGGAGTCCGTTCGAAATAAGGAATGAATTCAGCTCGTGCAAAAATGATAAGTATGAATTATACACGATGTTTATATGGTTCGAAAGGAGCCATACAATGCCACTTCAAAGTCTTATCTGCATCTTTGCCCAGCCGCAAGACCTTCCGAGCGGCCGAAATGACCTGTTGAGCCTGGGCCTGATCTTGAGACCTGGCGATATCCTTTTTAGAACTGTTCATGAAGAGGCACACAAATGCTTCCAGTTCAGCATCATCTTCTCGATATGGGACTGGCAGCGCATTTGGGCACGAATTCGCTCTGTTTCCGTGTCAGAGCTCCAAGGTCGTGGAGAAGGGAACGAATCGCTTACCCGAGCTCTGCAGCACATTTTTGCGCCTTCCATTGTTCCTTGATACAATATCTCAGAGTGCTGAGGTATACAGTATCGTATTGAGGACCATAATGAGCTAGACCTTCTCGGAGCTCATCCAGAGTTAGCCTCCACCCGTAAGCATACGGAGGAGTGCGATGTGGTTTGGGCGAAACCACTATGGACTGGAAGACCGGGGGTGGGTCTGAGAGAGAATCGCGTGTGTACGGCGCAAGGCTATCAAACAACGAGTCAATATGGACCAGCCAGTCTGAGTTAGAGAAGGACGGGCTTACGGCATGCCACTGCAATTCGTTTTCGATGATGAAGGATGGCGTTGCTGAAATGTCGGTCGGTGAACAAACAAGCGTTTAATACCCCAACCGCGACTCACGTGTGGTGGGTCCATATTTGGCTATGTGTGTACGGGCGCCTCTACTATTGAAGGCTTGGAGCCGTTACATGACCCCTTTTTTAGAGAAAAAAAGGACTATTAACACGGCGTGGCGAAAGCCAAAATCCTTGGTGATTTCAGAAGTTCCACGTCTTGCCACACTGAGGGTCTGCGGCGCACTTCGGTTGCACTTCGGGCACAAAAAATGGGCTATTGACCATTGATTGACCCACAACTTTGGCTCCACTGCTATCGTGCATCATACCCAAGAACGTCCTACAAGGGCTTCACGATCATACCGAGCGGCGTAACGACGAATTCTGATGCATAATATCCTCCCTTATGATGAAGGATGTAATACCAGCGACCAGACGATGGAGTCTCGATGGCATCTTCTAGAAGGATAAAAAGGATACCAGGAGTCATGTTAGTATTGACAAGGCAGTGTGCTGCGCCGAATTCGGTGTTATTGTCAATCTTATATGTAATGCCAATCAGGTATCGCAGAGGTTAAAAAAGCGCTGATGAAGTAGTATGTACCCTGAAATGACCCTGCAGCCATTGTCGAGAAATTCCTCAAAAATAGGGACCCACAAGTTACAGCAGGTCGTGTGGACCCAGATTATTTTCGCCCAACGGGCTCTGGAACTTGGGGATTTGATTTAAGTTTGAATTCAATCAGAGGTATTCTGTTCTGCTTTCCTTCATGGCTTGGATCTGTTTGAAGATGCAATACCGGGTCGATATTGTCGCAAGTGAAAATTAGACAACCTGAGTATTTGTGGATCCGACAACTTTCGTTCGAAGTTTCTTGCCAAGCCCTCAGTGAGATACGATAACATCGGTACATTCAGGGAAATACTTAGGGTTGATCGTGTTGATCGCGTTGCAGGAAGGGAGAACAATGGTCGCTGTCAATAGGACCCCCCATAATAGGCGTGGAACCCTGTCCTGGGGATAGGACACCGGAAGCCCGCGACAGGCCGTTAGGCCTGTCGCAAAACGGACATCGGAAGCCAAAAATGGGCCAAAATGCCAGTCATTTTTAGTGGACATCCAAGCACTTTTGGCCAGCAGCCTCGCCCAAAATTCGGACATGGGAACTTGGATGGGGGGCTAGGGTCGGGGAGAGGAACAACTCAGTACGTCATGACTGGCCGATTTCTGGTCTGATGGGTGGACAGAGTGTTGGACGGAGTGTCAAACGGCGCTAGGAGTGATGGATCGGAGGGACTTGCCCAATTCGGTGGAGACACTCAGCTACGGGTCTTAATTTATGTAGTGCATTGTGTTAATGTGGTGGTTTGGTCTAGCGGCTACATCGTCCGCGCTAGATTTTTGGCCTCCGCGTGAGACCGAGTTCGAACCCGACTCGATCACTTTTCATCATCGCTGTTCCGACGGTTGGAAATAATGTAAATAAGGGTAATGAACATTATATTTCTGCTAAAGGCTCTTAGAACAAAGATTGAGAAATATTTGATGACATTTCGCGATGTTAGTTGGATGTTAGACAATCCTCTCTGTTTCGGTGCATGAGCGCCAATTTATTGGTCTATTTCATTGTCTTAACCCTCTTGTGCTTCTATCTCTCCTAGGAGACGATTTTTCGCGGTTTTAGAACCCTGTCTAGCGATTTCGGACATTTGAGAGCGTTTTGTAACCCTGTCTAGCGATTGTGGACATCGGAAGGCGATTTTGAACCCTGGTAGCTTTGAATGAAGGCAGGCCGAAGGCCTGCCCGAAAATGGACATGGGAGCGCCGCAGGCCCAAAAAATTGACTGGACATGGGAAGCCCACGGTCAGACAGAGTTCCACGCCTATTATGGGGGGTCCTCTGTCAATACGGCATGCAGATCCTGGAGATTCTGAACCGTCTAGGCCCTATAGATGAATCGTTCAGAAGATCCCGCAGAGATAATCAAAGGCAGATTCCTGAATCCTTGGGCGGTCGGCGGATAAACTTAGAATGGTCTAGGAAGTGAGTAGGTGCGCTGATGATGATATGTAGCATGGGGTGCCTTGAGCTATGCGGGGACGGAAGCGTAGAGGACCCAAGTAGTCTGAATGTGAGTGTGACCTGGAACCCGCTGGGGCACGCTTCCGGGGGGCTAGGCNTCCTGAGATAGGTGGATGGGTGACAGGTGGACTACCCAGTGTATTCACAGGAGGCTGTAAAGAGGATGAGGCTGAAGGGGGCAGGGGCAGGCGGCTGCTTGTCACGGGCAAGAACACAGGAAGTCAGACATGGCCGCACCAGGAAGCCATCGGACAGTCCGATCCCTAGGCTCCTTGTAAATAGGTAGAAGACATCAAAAATGTGACTGCATCACTTGCAGCGCATTCGAAGGATACAAGCACTACGGGTTCCCTTTTGCAACAGCAATAATGTAACAGACGAATTTCTATGAACCCAGCCGTGGACATGATACGCACTGGGGTTTGAGCGAGCACTAACAATAAATCGAGAAATACTGAGAAAGTGATTGAAGCCGTGGGTTGAGGGTACAAACCATTGAAACCACAAGCTGCTGAGCGCTGAGCAGTCTGTATCGCATCATCTACTTAATCAGTAACCAGGATTGAGCACGGATGTCGGTAGGGATTCTTCGTTACTGCCACTGCTGGAGCCGCACGACGATCCGCCAACATCGTCAATCATGAGTAATACCAGGTAAAATGGTGCGTTTACTACAGCCTTTTGAACGGGACTCCATCTCTACGTTGTTCATGGGGCGGGGCGTGAGTAGAACGATCCGTTCTTCTGTAGGCATTGGCGAAAAGTTTTCGCCCACCATTGTATCACTGGATTCGTAGATCAATATATCGGCTCGCGGTTGGGAAAGCTAACCTTAGGGATTTGATAAAGTATTCCAGGGATCATCGCATTGAGGAAATCAAGGACGAGGAAACTTGTGCGGTGCCTCGGCTGCCAAGGTCCCTCTCACGGTCAGATCAAAGTTCCCACACCTACAACATCTAACCCTTCCCCCATCCCAGAACGAACCGAGTCAACGGCTGTCATGTCGAGCTACGACAAAGTAGTGAAGCTGGCTTGCAAGCCCAAGGCGGCGCCCCCAAAAGCAAAGGTGGGCACTTTCAGCGCCCCCACGACCCACCTAATGCTCGACTTAGTATTTGGACACTATCATCGCTGCTACCTGGTCCGAAGATGGCGCCGTCCACGATGTCTGTAAAGCCCTTTCTCCAAGGTTCAGGGAACCTAATGTTATAGTACGCTGTTCGCAAAGGACTTTTTGCTACAAGCTGATACCGGTTCAAGGTCGTCTTCAAGGCGCTGATCGTTTTGCACACCATGATGCGCAACGGGTCCACGGATAATGTCTTGTCATACCTCTCTTCATCGGAAGTTTTACGGCTGCGAAATATCTCTTCTGCTACCTGGGAAGGTATGTGAATGATCTGACAGTTAAAATTCCGTTGGACGAGCTAACTCCGTGT
Organism: Pleurotus djamor; assembly: GCA_029747585.1. Lineage (NCBI taxonomy): Eukaryota > Fungi > Basidiomycota > Agaricomycetes > Agaricales > Pleurotaceae > Pleurotus > Pleurotus djamor. Next base: position 10,040 of record JAPEVF010000524.1, read on the forward strand.
GTAGGATATAGTACGCCTCAGAACCTGCAGAATTACGCCATCTACCTCGACGCTCGCATTCGCGCATACCGGGATCTCAAACATGATGCCATACGAGTGCAGGCCGAATCAAATAGGGATATGCGAAACTCAAATTCGATAGAAGCAGACACGCTGAAAGCTCGGAAGGCTTCTGCCCCTTCTACTACCGCCCCCGTTAGGAGTAAAACGATCATGGGTCGCAAGTTGCGAGTGATGACGGTGGAGAAGGGGCTTCTAAGAGAGACGAAAGCAGTTCACCGCATGATAGATACACTATTAGAGTGTCGGGTACGTGCCTTGCTTCTGCTCCGTTTCGGACATGACCTACCTTTCCGTTAGTTCTATCTAGATGATCTCGAAGATGAACTTGTCATCACCGCCCTTCGCATGTTAGTGAAGGACCTCCTCATCCTGTTCCAAGCTGGAAATGAAGGGGTTATCAACGTTTTGGAGCATTATTTTGAGATGTCACATATTGACGCAAAAGAGGCCCTTGGGATCTACCGTCACTTTTGTAATCAGACAGAACGAGTGGTGGAGTATTTGGGTGTTGCAAGGAAGCTACAGAATCTGCTTAACGTGCCCATTCCAAACCTAAAGCATGTGCGTCTGGTGTTCCTTCTCCCTCGCCCTTCATGCTCTCACACTTCGCATTCTAGGCTCCCGTTTCCTTGGCTGGCGCGTTACAAGAATACCTTGATGACCCCAACTTTGAGCAAAATCGCTTAGAATATAAGGCAAACAAGCCGACTGGGGACAAGCCCAACGGCAAAAACTCCTCCAAGACCCAATCTAAAGGTGCGTGTCCCATTCGTTCCCGCGCGACTGCGCCTGACTCTTTGCGCAGCTACTGCTCCGTCGTCGTCGACCATGGCTCCGCCCCCCGCTAAAGTCGAGGTAGAGCCCCCTAAGGAATCTACTTCGGCATCTGCGTCATCCAGTAAAACCCCAAATATCGCTGTGGACTTCTTCTCGTCCATAGAAGAACAGCAACCGAACATGTTCAATCCCCAAACGAATAGGTGCGTCGTTTGTCTAGTTTAGTCCTCCATCCTAGTCCTCCATCCCTCACCTTCGTTTTCCGCAGTCCCAACAATGCATACTTCCAACAACAAGCGTCTGTGAATCCGTTTCAACAGCAAATGATGACTGGCCAACCTTTTGGTAACCAGCCCACGATGCAGAGCCAACCCACAGGTTTCCCGCAATCATTTTCCATGAACTCTACCAACCCATTTGGTTTGGTCGCCTCACAATCGTTGCAACCTCAGCCTACCGCTACCCCAGCAGCCCCCGGACACAGACCATTCTCCTCGTATATACAACCTCAAGCGACGTCATTCATGCAGAGTCAACCACCCTTCCCTGCATTCCAACCGCAGCCGACAGGATTCCTGCAACCCCAGGCGACTGGCTCAAACCCATTCCGACAGAGCATGTTGGTTCCTCAAACGACTGGCATGGCTTTGTTTGGAGTGGGAAACCAACCTGCGTTGCCTAGTTTCCCATCCTCTGCTGGACCCTCTTCTGGTCCTTCCTTCAACCAATCACCTTTCCCAATGACCGCGTCCACTTCCTTCCCGCTGGCTCAGCCCCCTGCTGCTCAACCGACGACAAGCAATGGCATTACCGTCCCTGCGCGTCCAGCCTCTACACCGCTGACGTCTTTCGGTATGGGCTCGACGCGAACTGCTTCACCACCTGTGGCCCAGCCTGTTAAGACGCATCAAACGGGTACCAAAAATCCTTTTGGTCCCATCATTACCCCAGCTCCACCTGTGCCGAAGCAACCGACACTCATGGAACTTGCGATGGGCAAGGTGAATGCAGCCACTGCTTCTACCGCTCCTTGGCCCGCCCCACAGGCAGAAGGTCAGCAACGACATACCGCAACAGGTTCTACTGGACAGAGCCTGTTTGGTTCGAGCTCGGCTCTTGCTCCTGGTGCCACAGACATGTCGGGTGTTGCTTCGTCCTTCTCTTTCACCAAGCCTCCCGTCGCCTCCGGCAGTTCTGTATCTGGTATCAATGGATTACCCTCAACCACGCAAGGCCTGATCTCTCAAGACACATCGACTACCATCTCAAGCTCGGCTTTCTCCTCTTCGTCACTCTTTTCCCAACCCACTGGTACCACTGTAACTTCAAGCGCACCGTCGATCTCGTCCACCACACCTTTCTCTCCGTCATCTGCATTGAAGCCTCAAACCACTGGCATTTCGGGATTGAAGCCCTTCAAGCCAACTTCTTCATTTGGCGCTTCATTGCTTGAAGCTCTCCCCCCAATCCCGGGATCTAGCCCGAATACACCAGCTGTGACGGGGACTCCGACCGCAGGTACCAGTGCTGGCAACAACGCATTACCTGCGTTCAACCCCAGCTCCACTGCCGCCCCTTCCAGCGCATCTCTGTCGTCTCCCACAAATACCACGCCAGGGCTCTCAAATCAGCCCAATGGCTTTGGGAATATGAATCGACTGTCCTCGTTTGGTGCTCTCAATAGTCAACCCACTGGCACATTCAACCCCAGTTTCCCCGGTGCGACTGGTACCTTCGGCTCTGGTTCATCCCTCGGTTCAGGGCTTCGACCGCAGATGACGGGTGGTGCAGCGAATCCATTCCGTGCTTCTATGGCATTTGGATCGTCCCCAGTTCCTCCTGTACCGCCGCTTCCCACAGGAATGGGCGCCTCCCTCTTTGGAAACACGGCGAATGGTAGCATGGGGACTGGTTTTGGTGCCTCTGCATTTGGGCAGAATGGGTTCAATCCTTCTACACCTGCTGCTTTCGGCAATCCACAGACCCAGCCACAGCAAAATGCTTCCCTCATTTGACGGAAGCTAAGCATCCACCACCGCCTGACATGACCGGCCAACCTTTCCCCTCCTTTCTGCAGATCCAGTCATTAGTGGTAACTATCGATTGACCACTCCCACTGGCGTCCATTCCTTTTTTGCATACCATCAGTGACTAATCGCTCGTTTGGATGTCTTTTCTTTACATTTTCCTACACATACGACCTAGGATATTGGGACAATACTATTTGCTACCATGTAATCTACCGCTCACCGCATTTCTCTCCGAAGTCTTATTGCGTTGATACCCTCCAAATCACGCGCTGTGGTCTTGTTCTTTGTCTTAGTTTGACACAAATGTGGTCATAGTGGCTACTGTGTGAGCCTGCGCGTCGCGAAACTCTTTCTTGATCAACCACCATTACCATCTCCCCCACCCGAACACCCGACACTTTTCTTCCTACCCCTTGATTGCATTCATGACCACGTTAGTTTCAATGCCTCGTCCACCTAGATATTCCGTCGTTGAAGCTGCGTTATTATTTAGGAAAACGGAACAAACACCTGTGACCGACGCGTCTGGCGCCACCACGCCCAAAGTCACCATCGAGTCGCATGTCGACCAAGCTAAACGCGCTTTTGCGCTCCAGAAGTATGAACAAGCTGTAGAACATTATGCTAATGCACTGGAGCTCGCGTACGTCCGCCCTGACACCCCCACACAACCCCCGAAGACGCGTCTAATTTCACTTTTTTCGTGTCCATAGAACGGCAGAACACGGTGAAGACGCGCCGCAGACTGCGGATTTGTACCTTGCATATGGAAGAGCGTTGCTTGAGAACGCTATATCGCAAAATTCGGTGCTAGGGAAGGAGCAGAACGAGGAAGAAGACGATGCGCGTGCGTTTTGTTGGTCTCTGACTCTGGAGATGGTGTGACTTTTGCTGATTCCCACCTCCCAACTCATTAAACAGCATCGGCCCCTTCAGGCTCTGGGCTATCTAAAAATGGCCCTATTCTATCATTCTCTGGCGACGCTGAAGACGAAGAAGACACTGCCGTTGATCTCTTTGCCCAAGCCTCAAAGGATATCGCTGAGGCGGAAGCTATGGTCAACGCGGCGAACGATGAAGAGGAAGAAGATGAAGGGGAACCAGAAGATGACTTCAATGCGGCTTGGGAGGTTCTCGACCTCGCACGCGCTATATACGATAAACGATTGTCGGCGGACGAAGACGACGAAGTCAAGTTGAAGTTGGCGGATACATATATCACCCTCGGGGATGTATCCCTAGAAACAGGTGCGTTCCGCACGAACTTGCACCTTAGTCTACGGGCGTGACTGAAGTCCTTGGTTCATAGAAAAATTCGAGCAAGCTGTTTCTGACTACGAAGCTGGTCTGAAACTCAAGGCCGACCTTCTTCCAATTTCATCCCGTCAAATTGCGGAAGCCCACTACAAGCTCAGTATCGTACTCGACCTCACACCAGGAAAGCTCTCCGATTCGATAGCTCATGCCGAGAAGGCCCTCGAGAGCGTCGAGAAGCGTCTGTCTGAGCTTCAGGAAGCCCTTTCCTCTGGCGTCAAATCCGAGGCGACGGAACAGAAGGTTGATACTAAGGGGAAGGGCAAAGCATCTTCACGCAAGAACCCATTAAAATCAATGTCGCAAAGTCAAATCGAGGCTGAGATCAAGGAGGTTACTGGTCTCAAAGAGGATCTGGCGTTGAAGGTGAGCATCAATCACGGCCCTAACGTTGCCACCTCTAACGCATGCTTCTCAGGTCGAAGAGCTCAAAACTTCGCCGACCGACTCCGTGGAGACCTCTGCACCCGCATTGGCTGCCCAGCAGTTAGATCAAGAGTTAAAGGCTGCACCTGCTGCCCCTGCTGAAACACCAGTCAACGACCTTACGATGGTGGTCAAAAAGAAGAAGAAACCCGTCGATGAGTCTGCCGCTGTAAAGCGCAAAGCCGAAGACGATCCCAACGGAAGTCCAGGGGAGAAGAAAGCCAAGCTAGAGAGTGATTCGATATAATTTACGGCACTCCTCGTTATGTGTTAAAATGGTACAGATTTTGTATCAATTGGCGAATGTTTGTACTGTTTCTTTCCAGTCCCGAAGTCTCCAACCACATGTCCTATGGGGTCTTTGCTCCGTAACATGTACTTATAGATAACCAACCCCTCCAAGCCGACTGGCCCCCGTGCGTGGATTTTGCCCGTACTAATACCAACCTCCGTGCCAAATCCGTATCGGAAACCATCCGCAAAGCGGGTGCTTGCGTTGACGAACGTCCCTGCAGAGTCGATCCCCCGACAGAATGCTGAGGCTGAAGCTTCGTTCTCGGTGACGATGGAGTCGGTGTGGTGAGAAGAGTGGCTATTGATCCAAGTGATGGCCGCTTGAAGTGACGGGACTGATGCAACGGATAGCGTCAGATCGAGGTGCTCGGTTTCATACGCACTCTCATCAGCCTTTTGGATGTTCGACAAAGCATTGGGCAATGAAGAGAGAGCTTCCAGCGTCTTGGAATCACAAAGTAGTTTGACATTGGCTGACACCAGAGATTGAGCAACTTGTGGCCATAGGGTATTTAGCAAGGACTCATGGACGAGGAGCGTTTCGGTCGAATTGCAAGCAGAAGGGTAATCAATCTAGCGAACGAGTGAGTTTAGCGTGTCGCACGAGTCAGGAGGTCAAACAAACCTTTGAATCAACAACTACTCGAACGGCCTTTTGTGGGTCCGCTGATTCATCGAGGTATACATGACAGAGTCCATCTGCATGACCCATAACCGGGATGTGGGTGTTATTTTGGATATTGCGAACGAGGCTGTTGCTGCCTCGGGGGATGACGAGATCGATATAACGATCCATCTCGAGGAGTGAAGAGACTTCGGCACGCGTCTGGATAGTCTGGATGTACGTTTCTGGGAGGGCAGTCTTCGCTAGACCAGCAACGATGGCCTGGGCGAGGAGCTGAGTCGTTTTGTTCGACTCTTTACCCCCTTTCAGGATGGCAGCATTCCCTACGCATAATGAGCTATCGTACGCGGATTTTGAGTGCCAAAAGACTCACCTGATTTAATGGCCAATGCAGCGATGTTGACGACTACCTCAGGTCTAGCCTCAAAGATCACCAGAAGGACGCCAATCGGACTAGTGACGCGGTATAATTCGAGCCCATCGTCGAGCTCAGTGGCGTATGTAACGCTTCCAGTTGGATCGGGAAGATTGGCCACGTCCAATACTCCTTGAAGCATGGAATCCCATTTATCGCCTCGACCCAAGTCCAATCTCTTCAGCAAAGAGTCAGACATCCGTCCAGCCTCGACTTCTTCCTCAGCTGCCTTGACACGAATCAGCCCGGAGGCGAGATTTCAATGAGCAAACAAGTTAGAGCACCTGTAGATCTTGTTTGTTGGCGGCCAAGACAGCATCTTTCATGGTATCAAGTTGGTTTTTGATTTCATGAAGAGCTGATATACGCTCTGAAGGGGAAACGAGTTGGGAAGCCTCGAATGCAGCTTTTGCGGCGCGAGCTACCTCTTCAGCCATGATATAGATAGTTGGTGACGAAGTTGAAAACTAGGCTTGAGTTACAATTGTTGATTCAGGGGTTCCGTCGACTTTCCGAACAAGTCGACAACGACCTAACGTCCGTTTCACAGCAGTTTCACAGATATAAGTAGTTGATATCGAGCCTTAGCCTTCTGGATTACAAGAAATGGTGAGTGTCTTTGTTGCAAATACTAGATGCCCCCATTTCCCTGATCCTTCGAGGATAGCCTACAGACCTGCCTGGTCAGCGAGCCGTTGACGATGAGATTCGGGCGCACGAATCCGCCATCAGATCACTCAGATCACGTCGAAATTCTCTTAGCGTCGCTTGCAGGCTGCCAGATGAGATTACATCACTCATCCTAGTAGATACCCTACCGGACCACTTCTCTGTGACAGCGCAGTGCTTGAGTGTAGCGGGTTTCTGCCGACACTGGCGAAACGTCGCTTTGGATACACCGAAATTTTGGTCGTTCCTCCCTCGTCTCAATGCAAATCTCGTTGAGGTCATGGCTCAGCGTGCTCGTGAATACCCGCTTCATGTAATTTGGAGAATAGATGGCCAAACGATTCAGAGCCACGAAGAGACCGCCACTGTAATGAACACGGTGAACGAGCAAATACAGCAACTCGACATCCCTTTCTCGCCATACATCAATTGGACGCTGGTCAAACGCCGCCTCTCCGATCTCCGCCTGCCTCGCTTAGAGAAACTAAGAATGTATGCCTGGGACCAGGACCATCGCGCCTTGCGTGAACTTCCTCTGGCTACGTTATCCTCACTCACCAGCCTTGAGCTACATAATCTGATGATCTGCTCAGCTCCTTCCCCCCTTTCCCTTCGCCATCTTTCTGTGTCCATTACCTATCTATCACCTTCCGAACTCCTTGACTTTCTACGGAGTACCCCAAGGCTAGAAATACTCACCGCAAGGAGCCTGATGGTAACAAACCCCCCTCTAAGCGCTGCGCTAGTCTCTCTTCCGTTACTCAACTCTCTCTCCCTAACTTGCGTCGACATCCCCAGCACCGACGTCTTCAAGTTCATTCAATTCCCACCCTCCTGCAGCTTCAGCCTTCTTTGGGAAGTTCAGTCAAGCCTAAACCTCAGTGACCTTTCAACTCTTGACCTACCTGTCTCACAGTTGTCCCCTGCACCTTCCGCCAACAAGGCCGTTCTCTCCATAAACAAAACGCGATGGAAGCAAACCTCCTTCTGTCTTTACAAAGACAACGATCCATCGCCTATATTCAGGCTCGACCTTCCGTTCAAATCACCACTTCCTTCATTTGACGCAAAATATGCCCGCATGATTTCCCCTCTTCAATTGGGGCATGTGCACGAGCTGAACGTCCACATCGAGACACCCGAGTATGGTATTTCTGCCAAACGGTACCAACCCATTCTCGCGTTATTCACAAACGTGAAGCGTATTACTTTGGATAGATGTAATCTGAACATCTTACCCGTGTTCGTCAATAACAAGGACGACGGCGAGCTCGGACGATTACATCAGCTCACGGTTTTGCATGTTAACTTTGGGGCGACCCCTTCATTATCCGAAGCCAACACCAACAAAAACTACTTGATAGACTTCGTTCGGCAGGGATTTGATGGCGCACCCTTTGTTGAGAAACTTGTGGTCAGGGAATGTATCATCTTAGCGGCTTCTGTGGATGAGTTGAGGACTCATACAGAAGTTTCTTGGGATGGATTGGAGATATCGAAAAAGATAACAACCTGACGGTTCTTCGACGTAAATACCCTCGTGGTACCTCGATTAGAGAATTTATATAAATCTATCGGCAACTTCGAATACAATTTCCATTTCCGCGTCCACGACATAAAGGCTAAATAGTACAAGTCCATAATCAAGTCATGCATAGTATCGTCCCCCAGATTGTCCATTATTCAAGAGATCCTCAACCGCCCTTTCCATCGCTTATGTTGGTTTGAGGGTCAGCAGCGGAGCGTTTGAAGAACCGTTTCACAGCACGGAGACGCTTTGCCACCCTCGACGCTGGGAGTCGTTCCCTCGCAGGAGACGTTTGTTCAGGGAAATATATCTCATCAAAGGCAGCTTGAGAGGACTCGAGGGCCATCTCGTCCGATCCACTTCCAAGTGACGTCTGAATGGAAGGAAGAGCTTGAGGAGGGGACTCGCCCAATCTGACCCCTAGCACCTGATCTGCGGTGAGAAGGGGAGTCTGATTGGAAGGTAGAGCTTGGGGAACATAACTCGGAGCCTGAGCGGGCTGAGGAGACATGTCAGTTTGTCTTGAGTACCCAGAGCCTTGACCTTGACTCATCGGAGGCGATGCGAAATTTCCCTGCCATGGCTCGTTTGGTGTCGGGCTGTACCACGGATTTGACTGCCAGAATGGGTTCTGGGGATGTTGCTGAGACTGTGGCATAGAAAATGGCTGCTGTGCTGCATTTGGAGCTGAACAACGTCAGAAGCATTGAGGATTGGACTCATGGATGTACTTACTGCCGCTGTTCTGTCCGTTATTCTGGGTTCCAGTGACATTGTTGAGGGTGCCGGCACCATTGTTGTTGTTATTTGTCGCACCACGATAGTCGTTCGAAGTACATCCTAGACAGTGGCGTAAGCATATAGCGACATCCCTGTCCGGGATGATCTCACCGTAGTAGGAAGACGGTGAATCAAAAACATTTCCACTTCCAGATATTGTGGTCGTGTTTTTATTGTTGTAGTCGCGTCGGTTGTCGTTACCGCAGTTATTCATCCAAGGACCAGCCTGAAAGTTGGGCGGAAACATGGGTTTTCCATTGAACATTGCGGTGTTTTGGGGGTGGAAGCTAGGGCGAGAGTTGATAATTACGACGATTGAAGAGTCCCAAGGCGAGGAATGATATGAACAATCTCAGAGGGGGCCGATGACTGAGGGGTCGGAAAGGAAGCGTTTTAAGGACAAGGAGCACACTCGGCCTGTGGTTACTATGTCAGAATAGAGAACAACAAGCTGAACAGCCAACGTCAAAGTTACCTCGCTACGGGGACCTACATGGACCTACTTATAACTTTTTCGTATGTGGGATGCATGGATGCAACGAGCACGGAACAAAAGTGACTCACTGTTTTACTTCCGTTCTAGGAGTGTTTTGTTGCCTCAAGGAGATATCGATAGGGACCGCCAGGGTATTAAGGACACAAGTATCGCGGTTCTAAGGTCTGGGAATGAAGGAAGGACTAAGACAGAGTCCACAAGGCTTAATATTAGCATGTCGTATACGCTCTCGGTACTCGATGGTGTGAACTACAAGATTCCAAAAGCCTTGGCCCAAATCGGGATGCGAGCGAAAGGAGTGCGTCCAGGGGCTTACTCTGTGTCCAGGGCGCTTTTCCAAGCGCCCGCCACCAGTATGCCTTCAACCGCCGCCAACCTTTCTTACATTGCCATCTATAATCCTACCCTAAAGCCCTTACCCTCCCCGCCCGATGTTGACGACGATGAAGACGCTGAGGAACAGGCCCACATCTTGTTCTACACATCGAAGGAGCGGGCTGTCTCTCGCGATAAAATGTTGCGCCAAGTTGGCCTAGCGAAGGCTCTTATCAACTTTTCCGAGTCAGTAAGGCGATCCAACCTATATCTCCGTGTGGAAAGGAAACTAATACTCAGCATCTAGGATGTTCAATGCCAATGAAGCTTGTAATAGTATTCATTCTCAAACGAGACGGATGGTTATGTTTTCACCAGAGCCTGACTTTTGGATCCATGCAGTAAGTCGTGGTGTACGCTGCGCGTCGAGTTTGACGGAATGGATAATAGTGCGTAGAAGTCGCGAAGATTGTCAAGCCGCCACCCAAGTCCAAGGGTAAGGAGAAGGACAAATCCAAGCTTAAGGACCAACCCGTGCAGCACGACTACGATGACGCATCAGTACACGATGTGTCACTCAAAGCCGACATACAGCGTGGCTACGAACAATTCAAGGTCAGCAAATATCATTGGATTGGCTTTTGGGTGTGCTCAATAATGGGATATCTAGTTAACACACGGCTCGTTTACGTCAATTCTGTCCAACCTCGGTCGAGAAGCAATGGAACTGCAATTAGAGAGATTTTGGACTGTATGGGCTTGGAGCTGGGACTTGGAGAGTGGATACGATTTTGGGAAGCACCTTGGTACGTCCGATGTGGTCCGTTCCGGAGTGGTGGTGCTGGGTATTAATGAAGTGCAGGAATACCATTACACCCCCTCTTCCGACATCTCAAGCCCATCTTGGACGATATCCCAGATACAATACTCAGCGATGCCGAAATCTTAGCCATCGTTCCACCATATACCATACCCTCTGCCAAGTATCTCGCTTCATCATTCCCTACAACCCTTGCCTCTCTCATCTTAGATCGTCTTTCTCCTTTACACGCGTCGAAATCATCCCAAGACCTGCCCAAGTCTATCTCATCATCGGATGATACACTCCGAGCCAAAGCACTTCAACAACAAGCGGCTGCCTCGACGTCTAATCCCACCCACAACAGGAGCGGGTCGAATACCTTTCTCGGTATGCCTACAGTGAACATGGATGTTCGCAAGTGGAATTGGGGTTATCTGACGTTTGGCAAGACCACTCCAAAGGCGTCACCCGAAGTACCGAAGCCAGATGGCGACCAGGAAAAGAGTGCGGATCCAGCTGCTCCGGTCCCACCCGCCCCCACCGCCTCCCCCACTGCCTGACTGACGATGATGATAGCGCGTCGGCCACACGAGATGACCCTCCGCCAGTAGAGCTATCAATACCTGAATCATCGGTAGACACGGTTAGTCTACACGAAGCGGTCAGCGAGGAGCTTTCCATCCAAGTGCCCCCTCATGATCAGGCCGAGAATGGCTCAGAAGCGCCCTCTTCGCCTAAGAGTAACCATTCTGAGCAGGTTGATGCGGATGAGTCGTTGGCTCAAAGCGTTGTCACTGTCAAGCCTGACACAGAGGATTCGAACCCTTCGACACGACCGCCGTCACCCGAACCCGAACCACCACATATCAGCGTTGTACACGTGAACTTGGCTGCATCGTCGGATGGGCTTGCGACGGTACGACAGCCTGTGTTCAGCTTTACAGACATCGTATGTCATTTGTCACTCTTTGAATTCATCCTTCGCCTTTTGACACACTCTATGTCCAGCATCGGGGTATCAGTCTCGCGTTGGTGGGCCTGAAGTATCCGCCTGACCTCTCCTCGCCCGAACTCCATCAACTCGCCGTCGATCTACATCCTCTCTTTACTCGTATCGAAGAGGTTTTAGAAGACGAACTCCTAAAGAGGTACATATGGCTTCAAGCCCTAGTCATCCACCCATTCTCATTTCACTTTCTCATTTTAGTACCGTTGATATTCTCCCGTCTGCTACGAAGATACTTCAACCCAAAGATGTCCACATCCTCTCATCTCGCGGGTTCACGTTGTCATCCGCTGGGTTTGCATCGAAATCCGACCACCTTTTCACAGCTCAAAGTCTTATAGAAAGGTAGATACCCCCTCCGCTGCCTCCACCCTGCGTATCTATGTGTCACTTACCTCCTACTAGCTCACTAGACGTCTCAGAAGTCTTCTCCCGCGGGCAGAACCCGCAGCATTGGCATGTCGGGCGGAGGGGTTTCCCTGGAGTGTTTGATGCCACTGCTTCGAATGGAGAAACTGTGTATCTAGAGGTGTTTCGCAAGGAAGCGAGTTTGACGGATGTGGATAATAGTCTGGTGGGGATTGTGAAGAAGGGTGTCGAGTAGAAGAATGGAGTAGAAGTCGGTGGATTGTGATGTATGTACTTTTGTATCTTATCTTTCATCGGTGGATTCTCTCGTATCCTCACAGGATTGTGAGGTCAGCGTTTCAACACGGATCCTTCACCCAGCACCAAGGACGTTACCTCGAGAAGAGCCTCTCTCCTGGCTAGACAAATATGGATTAGAGTTTTTGGCTTACTCACTTTTCCCGTTTATTTCGGCCAATGAGTAATTGCTTCCTAAGGCTTCGTAACAATCGTCTCATCATCTCAGTAAAGCAAAAAAGAGTAAATATATAGAGGATCTATGTAGCTGGCGACATCAGCGACGCAAATCACGACACCGTTGCCCCGAATGTCGACTTCAAACTTGGAGCCGATCGTATTCTACGACATCCCTACCACGGCTGGTCCTGGTCCGTCGTTTTCGCCTAATACCCTGCGTATACGGTTAGTACCAACTTCCAAAGGAGTCCCTTGGATTTACTGACATGTCCATTATAATTGTACAATGATTAACAGCTGGATCCTGAACTACAAGGGTATCCCGTACACCACCACCTACGTCGAATACCCCGACATCGAAGCAACATGTAAACGCATCGGTGCGCTCCCGACAACACTCATGCCCAACGGACAACTCCTCTACACCCTCCCTGCAATCCACGATCCCTCGACAAACACAACTCTCGCCGATGGCCAAAAAATCGCAGAATACCTCGACAAGACGTACCCTTCCACACCGCCAGTATTCCCAAATAATACCTTGGGATTGCAGTTGGCTGTGTGTGACGGGATTAACAAACGGTTCATGGCCGTTTACCCAATCTTCGCACCGCGTGTTCATCACGTCTTGAACCCCCGCAGTGCGGAGTACTGGCATCACACAAGGAGTGCGTTCTTCGGGAAGAAATACGAAGACATCGCACCCCGTGGTACGGAAAAAGCGCAGTTAATGACGAAGATCAAAGAGAGCATGGACGAAGTCGCGGGGTGGCTGGTTAAATCGGAGGGTGCGTTTTTCTTGGGTGCGGAGCCGTGCTTTGTGGATTTTACGCTAGCAACGATTTTTGTGGGGTCAAAAATTGTGTTTGGGGAGGAGAGTGAGGAGTGGGCGGAGATGAAGGGGTGGAGTGAGGGTAGGTGGGTGGCTTTGGTTAGGGCATTAGAGAAGTATCATGTGTGATGCTTCCTGTAGTTGATTGAATGTGCAAAATAGAGTTGAACTCCGTCGGGTGCGACGCAATGACTGAGTGGAGTATTCCCAACTGTCAGAAAAAGAATACGAAAGAGCAAAATAGAAGATGGCGACCTAGGGGTAGCGGTGCATCCTCGCAATTTAATCCGTCTTGGTTTTCCTGAAGTCTTGAGGCGAATGGTAGGATATTGCAGAGATTCTGTCAAAGAAACATCTGCTTTCCCATCTTGAAAACAAGACATTCACGGTGTTCTTACTGATTCGATGCGTCACTACGAGTTCGCAAATCTGGACCAAGATATTAGAAACTCGTGTAGAACCTGAAGAGGAGGGACTCGGAGGGACTAATGCAGCCCTGGATTGTCTTCACTCACAAGGCGAGGACTAGGCTGGAAACCAACCTCTATGACGAGAGGATGATAGTCGATCCTCTGAGAATAGAGGCGAGGACCCCGAATGACAGTGATAAGATAAGATAATCGGTGCTTGGCATGACAACGGTTCAACTTACCACCAAGTCTGATCTCCTTCGAGGGCTTGACTAAAGAAACTGTCGTCCTCTTGCCTCTTGCCTGAGCCATGAGCTGTACACGACTACGATAGCATGGTCAACAGCGTAATGAGCGACTCATAATACGGTACGCTCCATAATATCAATGGCGAGTGTGTACTTACTTGACTTTCACCACGCAGTGCGCACTCGGCCTTGCAGATTCCACTAATATGCCAAGTAATGTCTCTGCCCATATGTACTCTGGTAAGTACACAGGGCGCTCTCCATTTGTCAATTCCACCCGGCTCTATTCCACCGAATGATTCTTGCTCCGGAATTCTCTGACATCCTCCCTGAAACAAGTACTTTATTTGACGTCTGCCACGGCGAGCTGGGTGCTCCTGCAGTCCCTTCCAGTGTTGTCTGGCTAGCTAACTGGTAAGCCTGAAGTTCGATGTAATTGTGTATATCTGATCCCCCTTCTCTCCGCAGGGTGCTACCAGAATCCAAATACGGCGTTGTTATGCTTGATGCATGATGGCTGAACGTCCGAACACAGATGGGCGTCGGTGATGGAAACAATGCGCTGAGCGCTGCGTCGCTGCATATGTTGCCCTTACAACAGGTGGAGGGACTCAGTGGAATATAAGTATAAAGCCCTCGCACTCCCGATTGCGCAATTCCACGAAACACCGTACCCAATTGATTCCACATTCAAACATCCAAGTCGCAGGGTTCCTCTCCTCATTAACACTTACCCAGATGCTGGACTGGCTGTCACAGACACGGGCGTTCACGCGTCGTACTGCCCTACGGTTTGCTTGGTTCATATCCTCACTCCCATGGTCGAATATCCACGATCACATTTATATGCTCTACTTAATGGTTCGTCGGAGTCCACGCGATTTCTTTTCGCTAACCACACCACAGCTTACGTGACAATTATGTTGATCTTGTGTCTTCGTTTCTTTTATAGGTCCGTGTTGTGCTGGCGGCAATATACCTCTTCGTCTTGTGGATTGACATAGACCCAACTGAGCTAAAACTATACACCGACGTCAGTGGCAATTTAATCCCAATCGCGATTACAATAAACAGCAACCCGGATATTGGCTTCACCACAGGGTACGTCTGTCGTCTCTCCATAATTCATGATACAGAGTGCTTACGAAATATATCTCGTGAACGGAAACATGGACATAGAGTGCTACTACTCTTCGCCTACTTCTACGGAATCTGGATACTAAGCGAAAGTGAACCATCCCACATAGCACTACATCAAAATTGAACGCTGACCTTCTCCTGCCCTCTATAGGAAGGAGACACGATTACCCATATGTCATCTTCCTTGCCATCCAGCTGGGCCATCAGTACGCATATGTGGATTGGAACGGGGGTTGGAGATGGTGGGAATACGCGTGGAGCTGGTTCCCGATGTATATGTATGTGGAGTTGATAATGCGTATACAGGTTCAATTTGAAGGGATGGAGAGGATAGCGGTGGGGTTGGCGTTGCAGAAATTGTCGGGGATGATGGAAGCATACGAGCACGAGGAGGCAAGAAGAAGACAATGAGGAGGGGGAGGGAGAGGAGGAGAAACAGGTCTTGTTGCTGTGCACTGAGCCATCCTTGGTCTATCGTCTGAGCGTTGGCATCCGCTCCGTTAATTTGATGCTATTTTCGAGTGATCTCCCGTCCCCACTCCTTTCCTTCCTCCATATAACTGATTCCGCCGATAAACCGACGTCGACCCCCACATGCAGAGGAACAGCCATGACTACCGACGCAAGAGATGATTTCTATCAGATTTTGGCAGCGGTCGAGTGCATCCAACAGCCGATGCTACAGCACGGTACCCCAGGCTTCAAGTTGATTCAAAATCAAGAAGTGGATAGAGGACCCTAGTAACTTCTTTCGTATTAGCCAGTAAGTGATATAATACAGAAAACGCGAACGCAAAAACAAAGCAGCCATGGAGGTCCCAAGGAAATACAAGAGAGAAATAGGTATCACGGAAAAGACATAATGTGAGAGAGAGCGAATATCTCAGTTGGTGCATTCGGCGCTACCGAAGGATATATTGTCAAGATACGGTCCTGTAGAGTGTGTATGCATTGATTCAATAACGTGTAACGCAGGCTGAGGAAGTGCACATAACCCACTAACCTGAGTGATTCTCGATAGCTGTCGAAAGACCGAAGCCAACCTTGATCGTCCGGAGTATAGAATCCCCTCCCAGGCAATTCTATACATCATCATCATCAATCATCATTAAATGCATAACGGCCAATTCAAAGCCTCACCCACCTTGTTCTCCTGCCCGGGGCAAGCAACGACGTCAACAGCATTTCCACTAGCATCAACCTTCTTGATGTGCACCTCCCCTTGAGGATGTTGATACCCGAGCTTCTGGGGCGGGACGGTCGGCACAATGTCGTTTTGGTTCGTTATGTGGACGAAACTAGAGCCAAGCTGTAGACCAGGTCCCATTTGATAAGTTAGTTGGTACCCAATGTTACTGAAGATGGGGGACGACGAACACTTGAATCTACAAGATTGGCCCACTTCTCATTACCGCCTCTGGGTAAGCCGAACACCGTAGTTGTGATCTCAATTGAGCTAGGCAAGAGTTCCTTGAACATCATCGCGTCCATGGTAGCGATAGCTGCCCCTATGATCAAAGCATCAGTATCAAGGTAAAGCATGAAGAGTATACGGGGCTATATGCGGGCGATGAAATCGAAACGTACCCAGCGAATGTCCAGTGACCGATATCTTCGTAACGTTCGTGCTTTCCAGCCCACTCTTGACAGCGGAGAGAACGTCATCAGCGGTCCGTTCGAACGTCTTCTGGAAGCCATCGTGGACTTTGATACCCTCTAGAGAAGTATCTACGATTCAATGACCGCGCATTGTGTGCGAATGGGAGAGAAGATTAGCTTACGGCCTTTAACTGATGCAAAACGCGTTTCGTCGAGGTCGACGAGGAGGATTTGGACGTCGTTGAGGATTGAGAGGCTGCACACGTGGATAAGTACTCAGAAAGCGAAAGCTCTGCACGAAGATGAAGAATGGCACTCACAAATTTTCTGGGTTCGTTCCTTGGTGAGCGACGACGAGTGACTCTGTCGATGGGTCGTGCGCGACCAGAACTAAGCATGATTCATCATGATATGAGCACCGGCAGGCGAGAAATTAATGACTAAGTATGCGGACTTACAGAGAGGTGTCAACCCGTCATCTAGCAAACACAAACACAACCCTTATCAGAAACGGCATTTCCAACACGATCCATGTGGATCACTCACCTCCTCCGGTCTTCAACACCTCTATACCCCCAATATCATCACACGCCTTCCCACACGTCCAAGCCGTCACGGACGCCGTAGAGCAGTACACCGCACGACTGAACTGCGCCGGTCGAACGAATGCATCGAGGTCGGACGAGATCAGGGGTGTGGGTGTTGCTTTGGATGTCGGACCACGAGCATCCAGAGGTGCTGCGAGAACTGAGGTACTGAACAAGGCCAACAAGGTCGTCGCCAAGACCCATAAGCTCGGATTTTGATGAGGCATTTCGATGATTTAGGGTACAAGGAGGCGATAAAAAAGAGTGACTGGATGAAGCTACACAGTAGCAGGGAAAGTAGAAAAGAGGGTATATGGAAGAAAAGCCGTTCAACGACGAAGGCAGAACTCAGATGAGGCGAGGAGACCAGAAAGTGATCGTCAGAAATTGATCCCGCTCATCCTTTATGTTATTCTTGGTACCACGGTATTTGTCATTTCCGGAAAGAAATCCCACGACGGTCGATCAAAGCATCAACCATTTCCTTGCTCGTTGCTCGTTGTCGCCAAATCCAGCCAGAAATGGTTGTCTCCAAGCCCCAACGTAGTGACCATCGATGGCTGGTCGATACCCATCAAAGATGATAGCAAGCNGGTCACGTCCATTGTCCTTAGACGAAGCGCGGGTTGATGGGGGTTTCACGTATGTATTCGCCTTTTTTGCAATGTAGATCATGATACATTCGTTCGAATGGGCTGTGTAGGAAGAGATGATTGATGTTAGGAAACTTGACGGGAATTCAAACAGGTTCTCTGCAGAAGTGTAATCAGATTGAGAACTGACCATGGATGGCCATCATCGCCGCGACGACCGACCACTCCGGAGTCGACTTCATACGTTCATTGATACAGATGTCATGATGCCCTAGTTTCGTGATTGCGGGTACGCCAGTGCTAGCGCATCATTTCGAGCGCAAGTATGTAGATGAGATGGCGGTGATGTACCAACAGTGCCAGAATCACGGGGACGAAGTTTCAGCGGCCATCAGTCAAAACAGGAGATTAGAAAGGGGTTACAGCCTGAATGCCAGAGCAATCGTCTAACTGAGGATCCTTCAGGACCCGGGGGAAGTATCATAGTACCTGCGACTCTTACGAGACTGGAATCAAAGTCCTTAGCCTTCCTTAACATCTTGCAAGARGAAAAAGCGGGAGTAGGGGATGTGAATCGATGCACTTTATTCAGAAGCGCTGCGACGAACATCATACTGACTCGGTGGTTTCGACTCATATTGACGTGAGGTGTAAGTCAGCGACAGAACAATGAAAGGCACAGTTGAGAACTAGCTCATACTCGTAGATTGAAGCATCCACGAATCAGAGAAGATCACGACGGACAAAACGGTGGTTGAAATAGGGGGGAAGTGGATTACTTCGCCCTACTCTAGGGAGCTGATCGATGGGTGTAGGTAGCCTGGAGGTTGCGGGATGTGCGTGTCGGTGAACTGAATAGGTAGAAGTGGGAGCACAAAGTACTGGACGCGTGATTCCCCTCGAAACTTGTAATGGATCCGGACTCTGGTTCCACCCTCAAAGAAAAGAAATAAGGACGAACCCCACCTCCCGTCTGGACCTACAATTTCCACCGTCATACCATGCGAATACGGATCGAAGCATTGCTCAGGGCCAGCATCAGCGGGACCGATGTACGCAGTATAGCACCCTCGAGGGAAAGACGTCGGGAGATTCATGTGATAGTAGAACGTGTACTCTCCATCTGCGAAGTTGACTGAGCGCAAATCCTGGCGGTCCTTTGGCGGGCAGATAGCCTGAAACGACAACGATAAGACCCGATAAACGTTCCAGAAAGAAGAGAGATTGACTTACTCCTACTACCGTCATTTGACTCATATCCAGGTCCTTGAAATATTCCTCCGTTTGAAGAATCAATTTACGGATGCCTTCATCATGGAGGACCTTCTCCTCCGCCGTCGTGGGCCATGGCGCCTCTCCTGAGCCTCGGGTCTCTGGAGGCAGCGACTTGAAACATTCTAGCTATATTGTAGTTTCTAGATAAGCGTATCATTGAGCGGGAGGAGCAGCAGACGCGTACAATGAATTCATCCTCCTCAGGAGTTGCGAGGGCCGCAACAGGTCGAAGTCTGTGCATGATGGTAGGAACCAACGTTGGGTTCAGGGTCTCGACTCTCGGCATCCCCTCGATAGGAGATTGGTCTCATTATTCATTGTCGCACAGGATTTCTTCCGATTCTGAGACATGTAAACCTTTTATGTGCGGCTACATAGACACGAAGCACTGAAGAGCTTGAAGGCTGAAGCTGAGGCCTGAGGCCTGAGGGCCTGAAGGACTGAGGCCTGAGTGTCACAGCCCCTAGCCTGAGAGGCAACGATCACGTTGCACGACGCGTACACGGTCACGGTGTTTTGGCTTTTCATCCTTTGCATTGCATTACAAAAGCTGGCCCGAAGGCTCGTCACTACGAATACGAACATTAAGAACTATAGAAACACGACATTATTAGAAGACCTCGCGACGAACGCCGCCAAAAAAAATGCGAACAACAACAAAACAGGAACGAAAATGGGCAGTGGGAAGGAACAAATGCATCGTGAGTGGAGTATATGCACGTCTCTTTTCATGATGAAGGGCATTATCGTATTAGAAAGAGAAAGTCCATCATTTCCAAATCATGCCTTGGAATCCGAGCTGTCGTCTTGATGGCTTGTAGCCTTTTCGAGGGCATGCTGGTCGGATGGGTGGATATCCTCGGCCATAAGGCGTTCGCGATACTTGCCAGCGCGCCAAGGGACGGTGTTCTGGTACAGGATATCAATTTGCTCGAGGGAAAGTCCCTTGGTCTGATGGAAAGGACCATTCGTCAACGGTTCATCTCCGAAGCGCATATACGCGGCTGGTACTCACCTCGGGGATACAGAAGTAAGTGAAGATGATACAGCAAGCACATGTCGAGCCCCAGATGAAGAAGACCTTGACTTCAAGACCAGCAGATCCAGGGGCGACATTGACAAGGTACGGCGTAGCGTAGCCGATGCCAAAGTTCCACAACCAATTGCTCGCTAAAGTCAAATACGCGGTGGGTTAGTCCTAGTGCCCCGGGATTTCTCCACATAAAGAAGTGTGTGCTTACCGACTGATAGTGACATAGCCTTGGCGCGGACTTGAAGGGGGAAGATCTCACCGGTGACGACCCAGGCGATAGGGCCCCAGGTGGATGCGAAGAACGCGATGTAGATGCAGACAAAGGCGATAAGGACCTTTTGCCCAGCCAGATTGGAGGTGGAGATAGTGACACCAACGATGGCCACGATGAATTCGCAAAGACACATGCCGATGGCGCCAACCAAGAGGAGTCTGCGACGACCGAATCGTTCGACTCCCCACATACCAGGAAGGGTCATGAAGACGTTGACAATGTTCGTGGCGATGGTGATGAGGAAGGGGTCGTTGATACCAGAGTGGTTGAAGAACGTGGTTCCGTAGTAGAAGATGAAGTTGATACCGGTGAGTTGTTGCCATGCTTGGAGGAAGATACCAGTCAAGGTACGAAGAGCAATCTTGTTGTGACCCATCTTGAAGCAGTCAGCATAGGATGATTCACCAAGGCTTCGTTCGGCTTCGAGATTGGCGCGGATATCGTCAAGTTCGCTCTGGACTTCAGCAGAGTCGCGGTGGAGGGAAGTGAGTCGCGACATGGAGATGGCAGCATCCTCGTCGCGTCCTCGCTTGATCAACCAACGTGGGGACTCTGGCAGGGCAACCATGCCACCAGCGAGGACAGCAGCCCAGACGAACTGGACAGCGATGGGAATTTGGTATGAACTGTGGTCATCACGGTATTGGGTGGCGTTGTTGACGACGGCAGCGAGGAGGAGACCAATGGTGATAGCCCATTGGTACATAGACACAACGGCACCACGAATCCACTTCGGTGAACTGTGGGGCAAGGTGAGAATTTTGATCCTGATGGGCGAAGCTCATATTACACACGCACCATTCTGATTGGTACATGGGGACAAGGCAGGAAACAAGACCGACACCGAGACCGGCAAAGACACGACCGACGACCTGAGAAAAATAACGATGAGTATTGGATCGTCGATCGCCCACTGCTGGTGACTTACGAAAAGAGGCACGGCTACGGCAGCGGTTTGCATTGCGACACCAACGGAGAAGACCAAGCAAGCGGCGACGATGCCCTAAGAAAGCAACGTAAGGGTTAATTTTTACGATGCTAGGTATGGACCAACTAACCCATTTACGACCCAAGATATCTATTCGCGTCTCGTCAATGACAGATCACTTGTAAAGGCTGGGCAAGTCCACGTACCAGCAGTGGGGGCGGCAAGGAGAGCACCAAAGAAAGTACCAGCGGAGAGGATAGAGACGACCAGGGATTCAGTTGAAGATGTGATGAAATAACCCGTTTTGTGGTTGACGAGGTCATCCGTTGGATGACCGAAGGTGCGTAACCAGTCCTTCATCTCCTTCACACCGCTGATGACACCGGTGTCGTATCCGAACAAGATACCACCTAGCAAGCATATGTTCAGAGACGAGCATGATGAAACGAAAAAGGTCACACACCGAAAGCTGCGAACGCGGTCATCAGGATACCCGCGAATTTGTTCTACATCGTCGACGACAGTGAGCAACCACGAGGACCCAAATCGTGCGAGAAGGACATACCTTGGGCGCGTTGGCCCCAAGGCCTTCGCCAGTTGCAGCAGGACCTCCAGCCATTGTATGAAGCTTGGTTGATGTGCAGGGGGAGGGAGTGCACCATTGCGGGGAGCTAGACCGAGACTTAAATAGTGCGAGGGAAGATGCAGCGGTTCAGGCAAGCTTCGAAGCTTGGTTCATGCGATTCGAAAGCTAACCGACCATGTGCAGCCTAAGGCCAGTATAGATCGCCGATCCAGGATCTCCATTCAGGTGTTTGGTTGCCGTCTGTCAATTTGGCCTTACTTCTCCCACCCCCACCCCCATTTTCTTCTCCAGAAAAT
>JAPEVF010000525.1:0-19089 GCA_029747585.1 Pleurotus djamor
CATACCAACATCGTTCGCCTGTCCGATCTCTTCACTAACGGAAAGATCGAGTATATGGTGGCGACCTACAGAAAACCGTTCAGCATATTATGAAGTGTGTAGCATTAAAGGAGAGAGCCAGGTACTCACACATGATATCCAGTAGCTTACTGAGTTTGCCATTGGTATGGAAGTCTTTGATAGCCTGCGACACGGCCGTTCCTTCGTCAGCAGCGACTGACGAAACCTCCGAGTCGCCGTCGCAACCAGATGCGCCGTGAGCAACAGCCAAAGTCTTATAGTCGTCCAAGATTAGAACAAGGTCGTCGGACGCAGTGGAGGGTAGGAATCGGTGGAGTTCAAGGAGCGAGGAGAAATTCTTGTGCCGCTTTATAAATTCAGGCGGCAACTTTTCCTTCAGGCTTTCAAGCGTCAATAGCTGTTTATACAAGCGTTCGTTGACCTTCAAGTCGATGTCCATCTGGGAGCCTAGCCTTTAAAGTGAGAATTTGGTCTTCCTCTAGTAATGAACAAGCTCTCACCTGAGCGTGACTCTGCAATAATCGGGGGTGCAACAAGCACCTCATGATTATCTACGAAGCCATCACGATGGATTTGTTAGGATGGGCGGATTGATACACACATAAGAGGTTTACGAGGGGTTCAAGGCTCTTGCTTGAAGAGTAGGCAGCTAACGCTTCCTGTATAGCAGGGGCATTCTGTTTGAGTACACCTGGAAGTTGATCTGGAGTGTGTCTGGGCCCGCGCTCAATACCAGCGTAATTGGCATAGAAGAGATACAGTTCAGCAAAATCTTCTGCAAATTCAGTCTTTTCTGCATCGCTCTTGATATTCGGGTACCATTGGTCCAGAGCGCGAAGCAAGAGCTGGAACGGGGATCCGATGTCAATTGTGAGTGAACTATCGTGTGCATGGTTGCGAGGTTTCTTCATTGCGATGACCTCTTCGGTTTCATCCAGCTCGCGCTTGCTCGGATTTGGTTGATCCATGGTCAAGTGCTCGTCCATGGTGGTGGCAAGGTGACCGTGATGGAGCGCTTATGTATGTTGACCTCCTTGAAGTTGGCGCTCGTTGGGCGCTCGCATGCTTAACGAACAAATAAAGCGCAAACAAAGGCCATCCAATCAGCGATGCGCGCTAGAGGCAATTGGCCAATCGGAGGGCTTACCCATAGAGCCTTCGTTGCACTCAGGACTCGTAAAATTCCATTTCAGGTTGGTCCTCCAGTCTGGTTGGTCCTCCAGTCTGGAGTTGCCCCGACTCCATTGTTTGAATCAAAGCGATGTGGAAAGACGTGATGTTATCAGGGAATATGTCGGCTCCCTTGAAGTGGTCGGACCTTTGGGCTCGATCAGTTGCTCAGCCGAACACTGCCCATTATGATTAGCAACTAGATTACTTGTTGAACTACATTTAAACCCTTAGGCAATTCGTTTCGACTACCCTCTGTATCATTGCAGTTGCACCCACACCCAGTTGCGCAAAAATTAGGCTTGTAGGCTTTCCAGCACTTTATATGGCTGATGTGGAGGCATGCCAGGCAACTTCGTGACAAACCTACGAAATTGTGATAGAAGTCAGCTCAGGATCAGCCATTCAAAGGAACTGTATATTAGGATATCGAACGAGCGCACCTTTGACAGGCATTCGACATATTGAACATGGCGTCATGGTCGACGAGATCCCACAAGTCTTACACATCGATTCCTTATGAGTCAATTCAGTCCTACATCTTGAACAAGTCCGTGTGATCGCTGAGGAGCAAGGGTGAGTAGGTATCGGCCAGGAATCGAGGGATAGAAAGTCTACTGACACACTCGACCATCGGTTTCGACGTTCTTGCCTTTGAAGGAAGGAACACATTTGAGAAGTTCCAAACGGCGTTCATACAATTCCCATGCAAACAGGAGCTCGGCGTAAGCATAGACGTGCATGAATAGCTGTTCAGTGAATTGGGTATCGTATAGCGGGCTTGGCCTGCTGTTATTGTTCGTGTTATTAGCTATGAGCGAGTGGAGCCGGTCTCTGAGCTCACTGTGGTGACTTCGCCTGTGGTGCAGGCGTAAACTTCAACCTTTTCTCCCCAGAAACTCGATTAGCTGACGGCGCCTTCGAGAGAGGAGGAGGCAAGCGGAGGGACGGAGGAGTTTTGTGGGTCTGAACGGACGCAGTGGATGTTGATTCGTTCCACGACTTGGAGATAGCTGAAGGCGACTTGACCACGCTATCCTTGCGAGCGATTCGGCGGGGAAGGTCGGGCGTTCGACTCTGCGGATCAAGCTGAGGGGGTATCGGTACTGCCTTCTCGGAAAGCGGAGGCGTAGAGGAATCGAGGCGGGGGGATGGGCTGTCTCGCGTTGTTTCATGGGATCCAGTCATTAGCTGACGCATGCTGCCAGCGTTGAAAATGCTGGACCACGAGCCGCGAGTCTGAGTGGGCGTTGTCTGAATAGAGGGGGAATGGACTCTCGGCCATGGAAGGAGCATTGGGCTGTTCCCGCTGCTTATGGACCGTGCCATACTAAAATAGTCTAAGCCCGTAATGGACGCAGAGAGGGGAGAAAGAGAATTCCGGCTATGTGCTTCGTTTGAATGGTCTATGGATGCCGTTAGCCCTCGATTACATTCACAGGTTGGCGGAGGGACTCACTAGCAGGCAACGAGTGGGCCCGAATTTGTAGAAGTAGAGCAGCCATCATAGCGAGCATTTGAAGGTCCTTTTCGCTTAGTAACTCTGCATATCTAGAAGATATCGAGTGAGTTCTCATGCAACTCTCTGAGAAACTTGAGATCACCGACAGTTTCATCAAGACATTTAGGCTGAACGATTGCGCCAATAAACATCCCTTCGACTGGGTTGTAGGCAAGACGGAACGCATGATCCTGAATATTCTTTCATGATCAAATCTACCGCACTCCCTCGCAATTTGAGAGTTCCGCTCGCAAACCGTCATCAAGGTGTCTGCAGAAAAGATATACCCCAAGGCAACCTTCCGATCCGGGCCTGAAAGGTCGTTTGTTTGTGATATGTAAACGGAGCTTCGTCGGATGGGGGGCAGGTACGAATAATTCTTCGATGAGTCTCCGACTATGGACGAATCGGAGTCTCGTGCATATCGACGCTGAGAAACCGTCAACAAGTTCGTCATAATCCGCAGTATGTTTCCGCCGTCTTCCATGCGTTTTGGAGCTGGTGCGCGGAGAGAGGAAACAGTGGCTGCTTGTTCGAGCCTCCGGATGGCATCTGCTACTAATGCTGGAGGTTGGATAGGGCGCGGCTCGGTTTCCTGTAATGAGGAAGGCTTGGAGGGCGAAACAGACAAGTCGTGGGCGAGGTTCCGGACAATACGAGGGGGTGCTCGGAAGAAGCAGACCAATTCACCTGAAGAATTGAGTTAGGCAACCGAGGAAAGTGGCGACAGATATGTCCTACCGTTCGGTCCAAATGTGCCTTGGGAAGTTCGAGGCTCCGCTAAATTCTTGTTATTCCTGAGTAACGAAACGGTCAAGTCTCTGGATTTGCGAGTGGCATGCTCTTCGTCTGACGAGGATTCGGAGTCGGCGAGGGGAAGGGGTTCCGTGTTTTGATCCTCATTCTTGAACAATAAAAACCGAAGACATGCTTCAAGGCAAGGTCGGCGCTTCTCGCGTATTTTCTTCAGTCTCCGAAGGATCAAAGCGCGACTTTGGTTGGATATGAGAGGACTACGTTCGACCTCAACCGTAGGGGTACCTTCGGGATGTGGGAGGGCAGGATATTCCTTGGGGAAGGTGAAAGTGACGCGTATGAAGACGGAAGATGATTCTCCCCAAGGACCATGAAGACCCAAGGTGCAAGTCCTTCGCTTCGTGAGATCGTGCTGATGTATGTTAGTCAGGTGTGGGCGATGGAGGGAGGGAGTCACAAACCTTCTCTAACTTGATCTTGGAAGAAGAGAGCTTGCTTAGAACGGTTGTGATTCTTGGGCGTATTCAGTTAAACACAACTTGAAAGGGAAGAAGGATCTACTCACTCATCTTGCAGCGACTGATTGCTTTCCTCCATCCGGCGCTCCTCCGTTCCAGTACGACTCAGGCTATCACTCCGTCTGGATTTAACCTTCTCTCTTTCCCTTTCCTTCTCTTTGTCCATATCCAATCCAAAAACCTTCTCAATCCCAGGCGACTCCTCAA
Organism: Pleurotus djamor; assembly: GCA_029747585.1. Classification (NCBI taxonomy): domain Eukaryota; kingdom Fungi; phylum Basidiomycota; class Agaricomycetes; order Agaricales; family Pleurotaceae; genus Pleurotus; species Pleurotus djamor. Next base: position 4,174 of record JAPEVF010000525.1, read on the forward strand.
TGTCCTTCATATCCATATCCACACTCGTCGCCGCCGTAGCGTTCTTTCGTTCGGATCTACTCGGCGGACGCGACTTGGATCCAACCCTCGACGGAGCATTCGAGCTGCTATTCCTTGTACTCGTGCTGTCTCGTGTAGTGGTACTCCCCGGTCCAGAAGAGCTGCTCCGTCGCTGTTGACCTCCACCGACTTTAACATTGGACAGCCACGCCAATGCATCCATACGTGCGACGGAGCGACCACCCAAGCCGCCGCGACTCATGGTTCCAGAACGGCGAAGACTCCCAGGGATCATCAATACTGGGCGTGTACCGTTGGTTGACTCGAGTTCGTGGTGGTGATGGTGGTTGTGGGTGTGGGTGTGATGGGTATTTGGATGGAAGGATTGATTTAGGGCAGATGAAGAATGCGGTGGACTAGAGGGTCCCACGAAATGTTCATGGAGGGTAGCACGCAACGAAGAACCTGCATGGGGTTGGAGGACTGGATTGACGTTTCGAGGTGGCGGGATTGGATGGTTTACGGATAATTGGTCTGGACGCCGTGCTCTGGGAGGAGCTGCTCGCACTTCGGCAAGGATGGAACGATGGCCGATCGGTGCAGATAGGGTCGGATGGTATTCAGAGCCTTCGGGTGGGTCTCGAAAAGAGATGTTTTGGTCGTTAATTAGAGGGTATCGAGCGCGCCCACGAGCGGGGGAATAGACATGACCGACTTTCTGGAATGATGGGGTCAGTGACATAACAAAAAGCAGATTTTGACATGTGTCTGTACCTGCATTGTATCAAGGTCGATGGGCCAAAACCTCAATGTACGATCCTTGGACCAGGTGATGAGTTGGTAGTCCGTGCCGTCTTGGCCACCTTTACGCCAAACGAACTCTTTGACAACGTCTGTATGGCCTTCAAATACCTCTACGGGGGCGTGTAGGTTTGGATCTGTAGCCGTGGGGGTTTTGTTGTCGTCTGAGCCAAATCCCGGAAACGCGACGTCAGTACGATACATCTCGAGTGCCGTTTCGCCGCGTTGAGCGAGACTGAGGACACCGCGTGCAAAAGGGAGGTTTCGTGCACGCCAGACGGGGTAGAGTGTGCGGATAGTAGTCTTGGGGTCGATGGGGTCGTAATTTGATGCGGCGAGGTTGGGTCCAATGTGAAATTGAGAAGGAGACCCATTGAGGTCTTTGAAGGAGGATGTCCCATGAGGCGACGCGTTGATGTCCCAGACCTTGATGGTGTGGTCCAGGGAGCAGGTAACGATCTCGTTGCGCAAGGAGTGAGACCAGTCGATGCCGTATATTTTTGATGCATGTGCGCGGATGGCCAGGATGGGAAGAGAGCCTTTGCGACGATCCCAGATGAGCACCTCACTTGCATGGGACGAAGCCAAGAGGTTGGGATCTTGACGGTTCCATTTGACTTGGGTACCACTTTCTACGGCGAGGGTTAGGGTGCGCTGTAGTTAAGTAGGTGAAACCTAACGTACCATTGAAAGCAGAAAGACCAAAAACAGGTTTTCTCGGCTCACGCAGATCCCATGTCCATATCCACGAGTCTATGCCCGTCGAAGCTACGGTGTCGCATTCCGTTGTATGCCAATTTATGTCGGTTATAGCCCTGTAATGAGAGTGCAGGATATGTTCGATGGACGTCTTTCCAACAATGAGGAGGTTCCAGATAAGCCTGCACGTATGTTAGGCTAAGAATCGTCGCACTGAGGATGCTACGCACAGTTTCTCACTTGACGTAGAGACAATGTATTCCGCACGAGACGGGTGGGGGTTCCACTGAACATCTGCCACGTCCCATGTACCGCCTTGAGGGAGGAAACGTGGTACTTCGAGCGGGGCTTCGAGGTCGATGATGAACAATCCCCGGCGGCTGAAGATTAGAGAGAAGGTAAGAGAGGAGGTGAGGGATGTCGCAGAGCACGTACGCAGCCAATACGACATCACGACTCGCAGGGCTAATGCTCATCTACATTGCTTAGATGGGGGACTCAGAAACAGGGAAAAGCAAGACGTACGTTCCCCACAGCGTCCCCTACAAGACCTTTCATGTCAATTTGAAGGCTCCGTCGAAAGTTGGTTCCATCGTCCGGCGACGAAGGCAGACTGGGCATTGTCGCTGCTATTCCGCTCGGTCCACTGGGCACGCTTGCAGACGTGGGGGAATTGACGGCATGTGAAGGGATGCGAGAGTCATGCTTCTGCGCAACGGTGGTTGTGATAGGCGACGGCGGATGAGGCAGAGACGACGTGAACGATGGTCGCCGCGCAGAAAGAAGGCTCGGAATCGTTGGGTTTGTGGGGATTGCGGGCGACAGCGTGAACGACGGGTCGCGATGGATTTGAGTCGTCCGAGGTCGCTGGCCATACCCCGACGTCATGGTACCATGGCAAGAGTATAAAAAGATCAAATAACTTTGAAATAACTCATATTTTATTGATATCCTATCGACGGGGCAAAACTCTGCATAACTAGGCTGAGTACACGAAAATTAGACGAAAGTACTCAAGAACTTCAACNAAAAACTTGAATATACTGGGAAAAAAATCCCAAGAGCTTGGGCAACGAAACCGTTGACGATGGAGAAAGGAAACATGCCAGAGGCGGATTTATCTCCCGCCAAAAGCCTCAACGACTGGACCCAAAATTGACCCAAAACATCAATTATGTTCTGCAACTTAAACCGGTACTTTGAATTTGCCAGGGTGACATTTTGACTGAGAATGAATGGAGAATTTGCTGGTCTCACTGTGCTTTAGAAACGAAAAAGGTGGGTGATATTCGCCCAGATGGAATGGAAGCCCCTTCAAATGTGACATCTCAATAAAATGGCATTTCAAGATGATGATAGGCACGAACCGTTGGATGCAGGGATCAGAGAGCAAGGCCAAAAGACAGCATCCATGTCCGCGTCTGGTTCGAACCGATGCAAAGGCATGACTTGTTAATTGGACTCCAGTTGGAACTGGAAGATAGTCATGGTCATTACCTTCGCGAAGGCCCAAGGAAGCACGGAGAGGCCTGCATGGTCAGTCCTTCAAGAGATGAGCACAATATATAGGCGAACCGTTGGATGCAGAGGGAGAAAGGACCAAAAGACTGCGCCAGTGTTCGCGCTTGGTTGACACCAGTGTTGTACTCCGGCAAAGTAAACTTGAAGCTGGCAGATAGTCACAGTCATTTCTTTTATGAAGGGCTCATAGAAGCACGGAGAAGTCTGCATAGTGCCGAGAAATGGTGATTGGACGCAAAGAAGGCACTACAGCGGTGGTCAGATACTTCCTCGACTATGAAAAGGCCAAGAATTCACCTCAGTACGCGAATAAGTGCAATGCTAAGACTTGCTCGTCGGTGAAATATTCGACGATGCTTGCATCCCCTGAGTCATAGACCCGAACGGAAAGGCGAAGGGAGAATACATTGAGGGGTAGAGATCTCGTAATGAAGGAGTGGAAGGCCAGTGTGATGCGTGTTGAAATCGTTGATGAAGCGAAAGAACTTCTCGCGGTCAGTGCTTTGAGAGATGGAGTCGTCGAATTGCGTTGCTTGATGCGGCGGCCACCTCGAGCGTTTTTCAAAGACTTCAAGCTTCAGCACCTGATAGTGAGCATTGTTAATGAGCATGGATTGAAAGCAAGTACGATGGGGTGCAATACCATTTTCCCGGAGCGAGGAATGTCGCCAATCGGGGTATTGTTTGGGCTTGAACAGATAGATAACTTAAGTTACTTGACTTTTGCTGTACGCGGCCATGGTTTCGCCATGTTCGGTTCTCTGGAGGGCCGAGCATAGTGATTGACAACTGAGGTGCGTTCGTTCAGCACCAAATCCATATTGGGACACCGACTGATGTTTCGGGTACTTATGTACCTTCGACTTGGGACCAATACCATGGCGTTAAAACGCGCTGGCCAATGTCCATGGACAAGTGTGCCCGAGCACGTCAGATCTACAGAAACAAGAACACAAAGAGGTCAGTAGCTTTGAAATGGTCTGAAAGGAGAAGTGATAGACTGGCTTTTACAGGGAACATTGAATGTTGGAACAATGTGTGAGTTGTGTGTGAGTCCACCGAGTAAGTACAACCAAAGTACAGCGCTTGATGGGAAAATCAAAGATGTTTGTTAAAAAGACTCCAGTCGGAAATACTGGTACTGATGTGTAGATGGATTGGGGTGAGCATAGTTTGCTCGCGAGCGCCCAACGAGCGCCAACTTTCAAGGAGGTCAACACGCGCTTACACAAGCGCTCCATCACGGTCACCCCGCCACTGGCAACAAACTGGCAAGGTACCACCATGGACGAGCACTTGACCATGCATCAACCAAATCCGAGCAAGCGCGAGCTGGATGAAACCGAAGAGGTCATCGCAATGAAGAAACCTCGCAACCACGCACACGATAGTTTACTCACAATTGACATCGGATCCCCGTTCCAGCTCTTGCTTCGCGCTCTGGACCAATGGTACCCGAATATCAAGAGCGATGCAGAAAAGACTGAATTTGCCAAAGATTTTGCTGAACTGTATCTCTTCTATGTCAATTACGCTGGTATTGAGCGTGGGCCCAGACATACTCCAGATCAACTTCCAGATGTACTCAAGCAGAATGCCCCTGCTATACAGGAAGCGCTAGCTGCCTACTCTTCAAGCAAGAGCCTTGAACCCCTCGTAAACCTCTTCTGTGTGTATCAATCCCCCTATCCTAACAAATCCATCCTGATGGCTTCGTAGATAGTCACGAGGTGCTTGTTGCACCCCCGATTATTGCAGAGTCACGCTCAGGTGAGAGCTTGTTCATTACTAGAGGAAGACCAAATTCTCACTTTAAAGGTTAGGCTCCCAGATGGACATCGACTTGAAGGTCAACGAACACTTGTATAAACAGCTATTGACGCTTGAAAGCCTCAAGGAAAAGCTGCCGCCTGAATCTATAACGCAGCATAAGACTTTCTCCTCGCTCCTTGAACTCCACCGATTGCAACCCTCCACTGCGTCCGACGACCTTTTTCTAATCTTGTACTACTATAAGACTTTGGCTGTTGCTCATGGCGCATCTGGTTGCGACGGCGACTCGGAGGTTTCGTCAGTCGCTGCTAACGAAGGAACGGCCGTGTCGCAGGCGATCAAAGACTTCCATACTAATGGCAAACTCAGTAAGCTACTGGATATCATGTGTAAGTACTTGGCTCTCTCCTTTAATGCTACTCGCTTGATAATATGCTGAACGGTTTTCTGTAGGTCGCCGCCATATACTCGATCTTTCCGTTAGTGAAGAGATCGGACAGGCGAACGATGTTGGTGTGTAACATCAGTCTCTCATATACTCAGCTTATTCACTGTCGGTCACAGCCTCGTATATACTGGCGGCATGGGAACTACCATATGTCGGTACTATGCACCAGTCACTGCTCCGGAATATCACGGTCGATAAGCGCACTTCACCTTATTCCAGTAGTGGAGTAATATTGCAGTCATCTGGGTACGGGAAATCGCGAGGAATTGATGAAATGAGCAAGTTGATTTTCACCATCCCAGGGAACGCACGATCCCCTTCAGATAGCCGCCGTGAGTCGAGTCACCCTTGCAAATCCAACTGACCTCAATTCGAGTTCGATAATCCTCTGTCAGAGGGTGCCTATCCCCCTCCAGACACAATCCTCTCCACAGTGATTCCGATTTGGGCAAGAGAAACCTTCGATGCATGCGTCTCTTCTATCCACCTATTCCTTGCTATCCTATTTGAGAACATCGCAGAGTTCAAATCACAGTGTATAAGCGAACCCGCCGATCCCTGCGAAGTGGCTGCATCTTGGCGAGCACATCTCTTGGAGAAGCTACCGCCCACAGGGACGACTGTTCGCTCGAATTTGTACGAGCGTGTATATGCTTTGTTTAGTGTGAGTAAGAACCTTTAAGTATGTTTTCTGTTGTTACTCAGATATGCCCCACAGATGGAGGTGAATCAGATGCAGGCAAGAGCCTTCGCAGAGAAAAGGGCTACGAAGGCTATCTCCACTCTCTTGCGAGCACTTCCCGATGGACGGCCACCCGGTCTGAGGAAAGATACCGATGAACTAAAGGCAGTCATGTATATCGATGAAGCGCATACCATGGTAATCCCTACAAAGACCCCGCAAACCACCGTTTACGATGCTTTCACCAAAGCCTTGGCGTCCTTCTCTTCGCTGCCTCTCTTTACACTGTTCCTTTCCACTGGATCGCGAGCAACGGACTTGGCACCCCCAAGTCACCTTGCATCATCTCTTCGACAACGTATTCATGGAAGACAGCTCGCGCCCTATACCGAGTTCCCCTTTGACAACAGCCCTACGTGTGAGGCGAGAATCCAACCTGGTACCCTCTTTCTGGAAGACATCCAAAAGCTCTCTTTCGTTTGTGTTTTCGGTAGATGCCTGTGAGTACCTTGTTGTCCCAGTCGACGCGGGCGTAAGCCTGACACTTTCTTTTTCTTAGCTTCTGGACGCTTGCGAAAGTCACGTCACCCGCGAATGCTTTGGATATCGCGAAGCTCAAGCTCTCTTTTTCGGCCGATTCTAAGAGGCTTTCAATGGAAGGCAAGGCAGCGATTCTGGACGTTCTTCTCAACCTTCATTATCATCCGCATCGGCAGTCCACACAACAGCTGATGGATACGCAGGTGGCCAGCCATATGCGTACCGTCTTCAGCGTCCCCAGTAGCCGTGCATATCTACATTCTGGTTATCCTTCTGAGCCAATCCTGGCTCATGCTGCCCTCAATGTTGTTCAGGAGCTTGGTGGTCCTGGCAACCTTGTTACAATGTTTTCTGAACTTGACAAAGGTTTTGAAGGAGCGATAGATGTCGGTCAGAGGGGGGAACACATTGGGAAGATGCTGTTGCTCCAGGCATATATGTCAGCCGTCCGCAGTGACCATGGAGATGATGCGGGTGTGGTCCCTTGGCAAAAGGGATGCAAACTGACAACTTTCCTGGACAACTTACTCGAGGCAGACGCCATTGAAGGTACAACGGTTAACGAGATCCTCCCGGACAATATTTCCGGAGGCAAAAAGCTGTCTGAAGCTTTCAAGAATGCCCGCGTTCGCTTCACCCATTTTGTGCGAGCATCAGACGATGCTGTGATGAGCTCAAGTATGGCATGGATTGCTTTCATTCGGGGTACAGGCATCATTGGTTGGCCGTCCCAAGAATCCATCGACATATTGATCGCTGTGTTGTTGGACCCTACCCTACCAATAAGCGAGAAGAACATCACATTCATTCTGCTCCAGATGAAGAATCGCTCGAAAGCGGGTAGTATTACCGCATACGCGATTGATGAATCCAAGTTGAAGATTTTCCCTCCGCGTCACTCTCCGCGATACACCGAGCTGAAGCCTACGGATGCAGAGGAAGAAAAGGCATGGCTTGCGCGACCATACATCACCATTATCATGGAACTGGGTCTCGTCTCGAGCGCCTCGATTGGCTTGCCGGTGGTTCCATTGTCGAAGAAGCATATGGATCAAGGCAACCAGCCTCCCCTTCAACGGACCAAAGTATCGAAAATACACTCTGTCGTATTGGTCCCAACTGCACCAACGAAAAAGCCTAGGCCACCCTCCCATCCTCGATACACCCTTTTTGTCTATGGTTGCTCAACTCATACATATAGGAGTGTCACTCCTGAAAACCGAGCGATTTACGAGAAGCTACTACAGGTGCAAGATATTTTTTCTGATCACCCTCGCAGTCAGACAATCGAAGATGTCAAGAACATGAAACCTTATTGGGGCGTTGGGGCATCTTGCTTTTCTTGGGTTGACGACGCCTTTATGTCTGGGAAGATACCTATTGCGAGAGAACCGGTTGCAGTGGATGATGGCGTCGCTTTGGTTCCCCAGATGCATGTGGTTGAGGTGTTGGAGGATGAAGAGGATGCATCTGACATGGACACAGAGCCATAGTTACCTACCATTGTACTCGCCCCATCGGAAGTTGCGAACACGATTGCAAAGGACTAGTAGACACAGATATCAGACCGGCCTCTCGACAGACGGTCCAGGTAATACTTAGATACTTAGTATGGGCCAGAGTCGATGCCCTTTGAGTAAGAGCACTTCCTACAAGACAGGGACAAAGAAGTAACACTGTAATCGAAGACTGGGAGTAACCCCTGGGCCTGACTTACAGTGACTTACAGTACCTTGGAAGTTGCAAGCTTATTAGAGACTCGTGCCACTGGGCGATCGTGCAAAAAGTATGTATACGTTCGTCATAGCCAATTTAACTAGAAAGTAGACCTGACTGGTTGATCAATTTCTTGGCCATCTTACTTCTCGGGTGAATCGAGTACGAAAACGGCAACGGATGACTGAGACCAAATAACCAGGTTACGTGTTGTGAGACTCTGGGTAGTTCAACGCACCTTATCATCCCTGTATCGAAGGCCGCACCTACTTTGATGGGATGGCCAGACTCGTCGATGGCCGGGGATATTTTCATCGTCGCCAAGATGGACGCGATGTGTATCCAGAGGTGACTATCGGCCATGAATCTCCCCGGGCATATCCGCCGCCCATAGCCAAACGCCGACGTTATTGGGTCAATTCCCGGTTCCAATCTTGCTCCATTGATAGTGATGGTCCCCTCACTTGAGCCTGGAAAGGTGTTCGAGTCTGGGCCAAGGAATCTTTCTGGGATAAACTGGTCTGGGTTAGGAAACATGTTTGGCTCATGTAGTATCGTCCTGGTCATGCCATTCGTGAGCCTCCGAAGGGGTGATTCAGAGATCGAAAAACCCAAACCATGTATTGCCAATGATTGTCGTCCCTGCCGGTATAAAGTAGCCGTTGTATTCATCATCTTGGGTGGCCATGTGTGGCAAGCCTACTCCACTGTTAGTGAAATTTCGACGGACGAAAGCCATGACGAACCCAATGGTGCTACGGGGTTCCATCTTGAACGGAGGTCAGGATTGCTCCCTTTCGTGAAAATTTATGTTTTCATTCATACCTCAGGACTTCTCTGACAACAGCATTGAGGTAAGGAAGCGATTCCCGATCGCTAAACTCGGGTAGCCTTGCGTCCCCAATTACGCGATCCACCTCCTCCTGTGCTTTGGCTTGTACCTCAGGGTAAAGAAGCATAGCTAAAAAGAAGCACGAGAGCGACGAAACTTCCTAGAATTCGCAGAGTTGAGCGATCAAGTTCGTTGACAGAGAGGGGGAGAAGTAAACTTGGACTAACACTTTCGGCTCCGGCTGAGTTCGCAATGGCCAGTAAGTAATACAGTCAGGGCGCGGGCTTGGAAATGGCTCCGTTCGTTNAAAAAAACACCTACCGGCGTATGCGAGACCCGCACAATTTCTAATGGTTTCAAGTTCGCGTCGGATATCCGATTCTGAAGTGCTAGCAACGTTAGAAAGTAAATTGGACACGAAACACGGCGGCGCAACGCCTTTCTCCTAGAGCATTCATATCCATCTGAGAGCTGATGATCTCGTCGAGGAACAAGAACCATACCATTGCCTCTGAAACTTTTCTAAACGGTGCATCTCGCATCTCCAGAGCGACCTTCTTCCATTCCCTGGCTTTTGTTTGAAAACCAGCCCCTGGAAACCACTCCGGTACATATTTGACTGTAGCCACCCAACTCGACGTCAGAAAATTGAGGAATAATCCTGGGGGTAGATACAACTCACGGATGGGAACAATGTCAACAAGAAAGGCTCCTGGGCTAGCTGCCTTTGCCATACCATCCAATGCCCGCTCCGCGATCGTGATATAATAATCATCTTTCGGGACGACATCAATCCCATAAATAACCTTCATAATGCTGCTCGCCGCATTTCTAGTTATCACGAGTGTTCAACAAACTCAACAACTTGTTCAGAACAACGATGCAAACTCACACACGAAGATGATCAATCATCTTATCTGGTTGCTCTAGTAAGCGCCGTAGTAGCGCATGTGCCTCTTTGACTTGAATGGGCCAAAACTGAGACGCAATCGACGGTTGGAATTGTTTGTAGAACATCTTCCTGTGTACCCTCCATTTTTCGCCTACGGTCGCGATGTTTGGTCATGGGATCAGCAATCAGGAAATCATGATAGCCATTGGAGACTAACCGTATGGCATATGACCAAACGACCAATTCCATCCCATCAAGTCATTGATCATGGGCAAGGCGTTGCGGTCAGAATAATTTGAGGAGCGTTTTTCAAACAGATCATTCGCGGCCTTGATCGAATTCACAAAGATGATGTGTTTTCCTAAAACATTGATATGGACTAGATCGCCTAGAAAGTGGCTGAGCGATCGAGGCATGGACTCCAGAAGATGGACTTACCGTACTGCTTTGCCCATTGGGCGTAGACAGCGACTTCGTTGTGGCGCGGTAAGTCTCTGAGGTTTCCTAACAGAGGTAACGGCTGTGGTCCTGGTGGATACGGTAGGCCATACGGGTTTTTGATAGAGGGGCTTCTAGTCCGCTTCCAGTACAGGGCCAGGGCGATGAAACCAAGGAATACGGAGAAGTGGAGAGGTGACATCTACACAACTTTCGTCGATGTTCCAGTGAGTACGGAATGTCAGGGGGAGAATGAATGCCAACCCCTCGAAAGTAGCGCAGATATAAGGTGGATCTGGAGATTCGTCGCGAGCTAAGAAACAACTCGGAAATAGTCTCTACATCAACGACGGCGCGATTGGGAGCCAGGGCGCTGGAGACCTGCGTGTTGCTATTCGCTTCGGCGACGTAGTTGGCAACACGCCCATCGAGATCACACCGCATACTGGCGCTACGATCATTTGACGAGGAGCCAGTCAAAGTTCTCGCCAACGGGGGAAGGGGGATGATATTGGCCCCCATAGCGAGCAATCGCAGGCACCGATGTGAAAGCAACAGACTTTCGAGCGCACTCCCGATCAGCACCTTAACATAGACTCGATTTGTGGTCCGTGAACCAAATTTCTTGTCAACATTTCTCAAAGCCTAAACTCTAGATAACACTCAGTATGCTTACTCGCTCACGGGCTGTCACCGCTCCCATAGGACATGGGAAATAGATGGGTTGTTGACATATGAACAAGCTACAGACTGATGGAGCCTGATGGATGCATCGTCCTCCGAGGTCAAGGGTTTTCCGCGGTGCCGTTGGACCATAATTGAAAAGTGGTGGCTAGCCATTTGGTCAACACATTCGGAACTTGTTTCAAGTTGCATGACATTCGAAAAGCAATTGCAAAATACAAAGCTCATGATGTGTGGCGGCGGCGTAGTTGATTCATGGATGTGATGGCGGAATGTTGATTGTGGGCGGTATTGTCGGCACAAGCAAGGACTCGGCTGGGCGCCAAACTTTCAGAGCCGCCGTCCTCCTATACGGCCCCTTTTTGATGAGGACTTACTTCCTGCGTCGTCGCATCAACCAACTACCCGACAACGCCAAGGATCTATGTCTGATACGATAGGCCCTCCGCCATTTATCTTAGCCCGGATGTGTCGAGGTATACGAGATTTCACAGTGATTCCAATCAGCTCGGATTAGTCATGGCCTCCTTCTCAAAGGGGACGCGGTACTGGGGGGCTCTTCATATCGATTCTTACAGCATTACAGGTCGGTCGTCCTCGGGATGATTGATATCAGCCTCCAGTTTAGAGTATATTGCAAATACGTTACACCAAGGCCGAGAGAAACAAGCTCGGCACTGATGATTAAGAAACGAAGCTACGTCAACTTCACAGACACTGGCTGTACTAAAGACGTAGAAGAAACAGCTGTCAGAAGACTAATTTACTCGAGAGTAGTCAAGGACTTACGTAGGTATTGAGGGCTTGACAAGTAAATGGCGAGACACAAGCTGTAGCTCCAGTCCAACCAATTCCACCACATTGTGCCCAGTGCTCAGCCAACGCACCAGTAGGCGGCGCACTAGTTTGAGGAGGCGCGACTGTGGTCGCTGGTGCAGAGGTACTTCCAGGAGCCGAAGTGGGCGCAGGCGAGCCACTCCCCGGCGTAAGATTACTCAATCCGAACCATGCCATAACATCATTCTCTTGCTCAGGTACTGTATGGCCGACGCCTTGAGCTAAAATACCTGGATACAGATCCCGTAAGCACGAGGCAAAGAAAGAAGGAACAAGNAAAAAACTAAGCGATGTCACGAACCTTGTACATTCGGTCCATAGGAGGTCCTCGTGTATCCGTTCAAGGGGTTATTAGTCTGCGTTGACGACGGTGTTTCGCTAACTCCAAACACGTTGGTCCATTGCTTGATCTCCTCCTGGAAATTCTGAGGGAAAAGCGTCGTGTCCCTAGAACAAGTCGTAATAATCAGAAAACGTGTTGATACCGACAAAAAGCTAGATCTGAACAAACTCACGCTGTGCCATGCCAAAATTGAACTTTGGGGCGTGTGCCGGTGAAGCCGGGGAATCCAGAACGGACTTGGTCGCCCTTTGAAAACAAACGAGAAGCCAGTTATGTCACGTATACATGCGAAGGGGGATCCACACTTACCCACTGGGCACCGGTCTTGATGAGTTGACCTTGAGAACATTGACTGTTCCACATGTTGGGGCCAGCAAAACATCCGTAGGGAACGCCGGAAAAGAGGGCACCAGCTTTGAAGAGATCGGGGTATGCACCCATAAGGACGTTGGTCATCATAGCTCCCGAGGAAGTGCCGGTAGCAAATACTCTAGTTGCATCCACGCCGTAATTTTGGATAGCGAAACGAACCATCGATGCAATAGCGAGAGAGTCACCTCCGGCATCATGGGTCAACGTCGCGGTGGAGTGGACATCCCAGCATCCTCCTGAGTCGGGGGCATCAGGGTAGACGACAATAAATCCATCTGTGGGTGTTTGAAGGTCATTGTTAGTATGATTACCGGGCTGATCTAGGGAGAATGACGTACGAGTATCGGCGAGTTGTGCCAAGCTAGTTCCTTGGAAGTAAGCTTGGGCCGTGCCGGTACAGTAGTGCATTGCGACAATGAGAGGCGGCGGCGTGGCCAAACGAGTCGGACGGTAGACAAACATTTGTACGCCGGTGGGGTTTGGACCAAAGTTTGAGACTTGTTGGAGAGTGCTCGAAAGAGCAGTCACCAACGCTCCTTGAAAAGCAACGGCGAGCAAGGCAAGAAAAGACTTGAAAGCCATGGTTGAGGACTCTTGATGAGCACCTCCTGCAAGTTTTGGGCGGTTTTATATGTGAAGGATAATCCGCAGAAACTCCAAGCGTAGAGGCAGATGTTAGAGGTGAACCTTTTATGCGCTGACGAGAAGAGCTTCTCTGACATTCAACGGGCATTGCTCGGTTATGATACTTGTGATATGTGCTGGATATGTCTCTCCGTCATAGTCATGTGGGGGCTTTCAAAAATACTGTCGATTCGATAATGGAGCGGGCGGCCGGTCACTGTTGTTGGTGGTCATGTTGATGCAGAATAGGGGCGCGAGTGCACGTGCCACCCCGGAATGGACTCTAAGAATTTAGTAGTAAAAATGATCATCGCTGGATTCGTTCCGTTCCGTTAAACCCCAAACATCGGCCATGGCCAAGCACGAGAGATCTAAATCTAATGCCGACACGTTTTCCTTAGCCCTTGAAATGCTTTCAGATCCACAAACTCTGACGCTAAACTTGGCCTTCAGGCGCAACGTATTACTTATTTATGAGGGCTTCTCCAGTCGCATGACTGCCAACCCACCTTCCTCCCCACAGGATGTTCTATTTATCTCTGACCTTTGTCATCGCCCTCCTCGCTGTCTACCTTCGCAAGTGGTACGCTTCTACCAAGTCGCGTAAATCCCCGTACCATCCTGGTCCGAAACCACTTCCCCTCATTGGCAATGCTCTCGATATCCCCAAGGTATCTCCATGGTTGACCTATGCGAACTGGCGACAGCAGTATGGTCGGTTACATCCTCTGAGTCCTTATCGGAACACCCTACTTACCCCTCGTTTTGTCTTAGGCGACATCATCCACCTCAGTGCTCTCGGCAAGCACATCATCGTCCTGAACTCCCTCGCTGCTGCGACAGACCTTCTGGACAAACGTTCTTCCAACTACTCCGACCGTCCAGACATCCCCATGGCCAATATGACAGGCTGGACCGCCATCAACATCGGCCTCATCCACTACGGCGACCTCTGGAGGAAACATCGTCGTTTATTCCATCAAAAATTCCGCCACGGAATGGTATCCGACCTTCARCCTCTCCAAACCCACAAAATACACACCCTMCTRCGCAATCTCCTCGAYTCTCCGGAAGATTTCAAATTGCATCTGCGCAAGTACGTACACCSTATGTAACCCTCGGTGTCCTCGTYATTGACATGGYATGCTCTCGATAAGCTTTCCTGCTTCAGTTATCATGTCCGCTACCTATGGATACGAAATTCTTCCCAAGAACGATCCGATAGTYACCTTGGTCGATGAGACATCGGCRATGATTACRGAAACTATCTTCYTGGGTTCTCAGCTCGTCAACGTCCTTCCTGCTCGTAAGCCTCCCTCGCTACCTATGTAATCGATTATCTCTGASACGYTTCACAGTCCAACGTATWCCAGAATGGATGCCSGGGGCCGGCTTCAAGCGCATCGCTAACCTATGCCGTTCCAAGCTATCCCAAATGATGGACACACCCTTTCAAGCTGTCAAGGACCAGATGGTACGCRCAATTCYCATCACWAACTGTCTTCATTTACAGTCGTGCTGATTCTCTTATCCCTCTTTCTTTTCGCCCTTCCTCCATCAGGCTAAAGGCGAAGCACCCGTTTCGTGGACTTCCGAGCTGTTAGAGCACCACGCCCAAACCAAGGGAGATGAAGAAGGCGAGAACCTCATCAAAGGCGTCGCCGCCACGGCTTTCGCAGGTTCGCATCCTCCTCTTCCTGTATCTCTCTCNNNC
>JAPEVF010000525.1:19096-31972 GCA_029747585.1 Pleurotus djamor
TCTCACACATGCTCATACTCGCACACCTTCACAGTTGCTGCAGACACGGTAAATTCCCATCGGCATCTAGGCYACAAGAGAGTTCTAACTAACGTACATCTCATCTGACTAACAGAGTGCTTCTTCTTTGACATCATTCGTCCTCGCCATGTTGCTCTACCCGGAGACCATGATCAAAGCCCAAATGGAAATTGATTCACTCCTCCAGTCAAGGGAGAAGAAACTCACGCGGTTACCTACATACGAAGACCGGGATTTGCTCCCTTACACCACCGCTTTGTGCCATGAGATCCTTCGATGGAGTCCCGCYGTACCTCTAGGTTCKTCYTGCCTTCTCTTCGCTTCGWCKWCANNNGTCGCTCAATCYAWCCAAYAGGSGTGCCTCATGCRTCGCTCGAAGACGATTTCTACGACGGATATCTGATACCTGCAGGTGGGTCTCACGCGCAAATACTCTTTATCCTTATCCTCATGCTCGCCTATTGCTTCTCTCCTTCTTTAAATTGTTCTTCCCTCGCCTAACCCAACTTGTACTCACCATCTGTCTTCTCGTTNCAGGTACCATGGTCCTATCGAACATCTGGTACGTCAGCCTTCTCTCCTTTCCGTCACAATCCGCGTACAACCGGATCCCCAACTAGGGCTATGAGTAGAGACGAACGCATCTATCCCAATCCACACCGCTTCAACCCAGACCGTTTCCTAAGCACCGACAAAACACAAGCCGTTCTAGATCCCCTACCTACATTCGGCTTCGGACGTCGGTACGTCTTTCTCCTCCCCTCCAGCACCTCATCTATTTTTATCGTTTCTTGTCAATTTACCCGAATAAACACCCAAATATTCCCCCATCCGTTTAATATCACTACTCGTCTCCATGTCTTCTCATTTCTCCGGCTTCGCCCATTTTTACTCCATTCCATTCTTATCCTTTCGTAATTTCCATTTAAAACTCACGCTTGCTCACAGGATCTGCGTTGGTCGTTTCCTCGCCGAAGAAACACTCTGGATCGGAGTAACAACCCTCCTCACCTGTTTCAACATCACAAAAGCCAAAGACAACCTCGGGAATGAGATTTTCGTCTCGGGGGAATATGATGATAAATTGATCAGGTGAATACTTTGCTCAGAGTCGCTTTCGCGCTTCCAAAACTAACTCATATCTTTTAGCCATCCACTCCCGTTCAAGTGTTCCATAACCCCGCGGTCAGAAGAGACGGTCAAACTGATTCGATCGCTATCATAGCCGCCTTCAATGCGATATCCGTTTGTTACTCGCTGGTCTTACTTGCTACGGTCCTATCTTGCTATGTACCACCGCACGTTTCTTGCTTGCCCCTTTCACTTGTACTACCTCTTTGTTTGTAAATGTCCGTAACAACAGTTGAGTGTTAATGTATTGTGAAGGCATATTTCGGGGGTTGGAGGTCGACTTCTGCATTTTGATGAGCACCGTAGATTGAAACGAACCTTCACTGAGGTGTTGCTAGTTTGATATCTAACCAACCATCCGTAACTTACACTCAAACGCGTTCGCGACTTCCAATGGTGGGGCAAGTACAACTGAGTAACTATGACTCGGTGTCCATGTCCGATATATCCTCTTCGTCCTCCGACACCTCGACGACTTCCATCTGGGGATATAAAGCGACACCTTCGTGCACTGCTACCGGTGCTTGCGCAGTAGGTATCTTCCCAGACATAAATTCATCATTAACCCAAGAAAAGCAGGACTCCCCAACACCCCAATAAGGTTTCATCTTCTTGACATCTTCGATGGTCCGACTGCGAGGGTGATCAGAAAAAATATCCTGCACCTGGAGGAGCTTATCATAAATCGCTCGGTTTGCAGGTGTGACGCTTTGGTACACCTGAGGTGAGCAGCCATAGATGAAAAGGGTGTATCGAGGATGGGAGGGTGGCCTAGACTTCGTCGTTGGTGCAGTTGGGACCAACACGACAGCGTGCTTCTTCGACACCTTGGTACTTTGAAGAGGAGGCTGGTTGCCTTGGTCTATGTGCTGCTTTGACAAAGGAACCGCCGGCAACCCATTCGAGGGGCTCGAGACGAGACCCAGTTCCATGACAATGGTGATGTACGGTCGCGTAAGCCATGCCTTTTCTTCTTCTGCATCCGCTGGTTTCAGCGCGGTGTATCGCGGAGAGCCGCGCGGAGGGAAAATCTTCAACTTTGATTCATCAATCGCGTATGCCGCTATACTCCCCGCTTTCGATCGACTCTTCATCTGGAGCAGGATGAACGAGATGTTCTTCTCGCTTATTGGTAGGGTAGGGTCAAGCAACACAGCAAGCATAACATCGATGGATTCTTGGGATGACCAACCGATGATACCGGTACCCCGAATGAAAGCAATCCAAGCCATGCTCGAGCTCATTGCAGCATCATCTGATGCTCGCACGAAATGGGTGAAACGAACGCGGGCATTCTTGAAAGCCTCAGACAGCTTCCGGCCTGTAGCGATGTTATCCGGCATGATCTCGGTCACCGTTGTACCTTTGATGGCGTCTGCCTCGAGCAGTTTGTCCAGGAAAGTCGTCAGCTTGCATCCACGATGCCAATGCCCCGCACCCTTACCATCTCCATGGTCACTGTGGACGGCCAGCATGTATGCCTGGAGCAATAGCATCTTGCCAATATGTTCCCCCCTATGACCAAAATCTATCGCTCCTTCGTAACCTGCATCGACTTCGGAAAACATTGTGACAAGGCTGCCAGGACCACCGAGCTCCTGAACGACATTGAGAGCAGCATGAGCCAGGATTGGCTCAGAGGGATAGCCAGAATGTATATATGCACGGCTGCTGGGGATGCTGAAGACGGTACGCATGTGACTGGCGACCTGAGTATACATCAGCTCTTGTGTAGCCAGGTGCGGATGGTAGTGAAGGTTCAGAAGAACATCCAGAATCGCCGCCTTGCCTGCCATTGACATATTCCGGGAATTGACCGAGAAACAGAGCTTGAGCGTCGCGATGTCCAGAGCGTTCGCGGGTGACGTGACTTTCGCAAGTGTCCAGAAACTAAAAAGGTATCAGGCTTTCCTGCGTCGACTGTAACAACAAAGGCACTCACAGGCATCTACCAAACTGACACACGAAAGAGAGACCTTGGATGTCTTCCAAGAAGAGCGTACCAGGTTGGATTTTCGCCTCACACGTTGGGCTATTGTCAAAGGGGAACTCTGTATAGGGCGCTAGCTGTTGTACGTGTTGTCGAAGAGAGGGTGCGAGATGACCTGTGGGAGTCAGGCCCGTTACTAGTGATCCAGTGGAAATGAACAGCGTAAAGAGAGGCAGCGAGGAGAAGGACGCCAAGGCCTTGGTGAAGGCATCGTAGACAGTGGTATTCAACGTCCGTGTAGGGACTACCATTGTATGCGCCTCGTCGAAATACATGATAAGCTTCAGTTCATCATGACCTTGCCTCATATCTAGTGGCCGTCCATCGGGAATAATTCCCAAGAGCTTTGATATAGCTGTGGCTGCCCGTTTCTCTACATATTCTCTTGACAGCACAAAATGTCTCTCCGTCTGTTGGGGTGTGGTTCGAGTGACGTGTACAGGACAAGGGAAGAATCCTACTCACACTAAATAAAGCAAACACACGCTTGTACAAATCTGAGCGTACGGTCGTCCGTGTGGACGGTACCGTCTCCAAAAGATGGTTTCGCCAAACTACAGCCACTTCGCAGGGATCCCTGTCTTGGCTTATACCCAAGATTTGGCACTGTTCGAGGGTAGTTTCGAAGAGGATCGCGAGGAAGAGGTGGATAGAGGTAACACATTCATCGAAGGTTTCACTTGCCCAAATCGTAATCAGCGTGCCGAAGATTGTGTCTGGTGGGGGGTAGGCGCCCTCTGCGGTAGATCGAACTTGAATCAAGATCAGTCGGATTTAGGAGGGAGACTCGACTCACGGCGGCTATCTAGAGGGGATCGTGCGTTCCCTGGGATGGTAATGATTAGCTTGCTCAGCTCGTGAACGCCTCGCGATTTCCCATATCCAGATGACTGAACTATAACTCCGCTGCTGGAATATGGCACAGTGCGCTCATCTGCCGTGATATTCCGGAGTAGCGAGTGGTGCATAGTTCCAACATATGGTATCTCCCATGCCGCTTGTACATACGACGCTGTAACTGGCAGTGAATAAGTTGAGTATATTGAAGATTGATGTTACATACCAACATCGTTCGCCTGTCCGATCTCTTCACTAACGGAAAGATCGAGTATATGGTGGCGACCTACAGAAAACCGTTCAGCATATTATGAAGTGTGTAGCATTAAAGGAGAGAGCCAGGTACTCACACATGATATCCAGTAGCTTACTGAGTTTGCCATTGGTATGGAAGTCTTTGATAGCCTGCGACACGGCCGTTCCTTCGTCAGCAGCGACTGACGAAACCTCCGAGTCGCCGTCGCAACCAGATGCGCCGTGAGCAACAGCCAAAGTCTTATAGTCGTCCAAGATTAGAAAAAGGTCGTCGGACGCAAATCGGTGGAGTTTAAGGAGCGAGGAGAAATGCTTGTGCAGCTTTATAAATGCAGGCGGCAACTTTTCCTTCAGGCTTTCAAGCGTCAATAGCTGTTT
This sequence comes from Pleurotus djamor, assembly GCA_029747585.1. Classification (NCBI taxonomy): domain Eukaryota; kingdom Fungi; phylum Basidiomycota; class Agaricomycetes; order Agaricales; family Pleurotaceae; genus Pleurotus; species Pleurotus djamor. Next base: position 23,709 of record JAPEVF010000525.1, read on the forward strand.
ATACAAGCGTTCGTTGACCTTCGAGTCGATGTCCATCTGGGAGCCTAAGCTTTAAAGTGAGAATTTGTTCTTCCGCTAGTAATGAACAAGCTCGCCTGAACGTGACTCTGCGATAATCGGGGGTGCGACGAGCACCTCATGCTCATCTAGTCAATGGATTTGAAAGGGTGGCCTATAAAAGCACATTTATACATACATAGGAGGTTTACAAACGGTTCGAGGTTCCTGCTAGAAGGGTAGGCAGCTAGCGCGTCCTGAACAACAGGAGCATTCTGCGTGAGTACATCTGAAAGTTGAGCATGTTTGGGCCCCGACTGAACACCAGCGTAGTTGGCATAAGCCGCGAATAGATGACCAAAATCGTGTGCAAATTCAGCCTTTGCTTCATCGGCCTTGATAGTCGGGTACGATTGGTCCAGAATCCACCGCAACAGTTGAAAAGGGGGTCTGATATCAGATGTGGAAAAGGCTTCATGACTGCGAGATTTCTTCATCGAAGTGGTCTCGGTTTCATGACCCCCGCGCTTGCTTGGATTTGGTTCATACATGACTTGAGAGGACTCCGTTTCAAGCTCCGCTTCAATTATTCCTGCAGCCATGGATCGTCGTGTCGTGTCGCTGCCTCTCCCATCTTCCTTCCTTCCCACCACCACTCCTTTTCGCGTAAGTTAAACCTCTATAATGCAGTATGTGATTCTCGCCCCAGGCTCCTCCTCTGTCCTCGCAGGCCAGCCACCTTGCTCCCTTCGTCATCCCAACCCTCACGATCAAGGATACCTGGTGAGTCAATTCATGCTCATAGCTTTTCTTCTGCTCATATCTTCTAGCAATCATCACAGCCAACTATCCTTGCCATCCAAGAAGGCTTCGTCTGGCCCCACCTCGTAATCAGTCCATCACTCCTCGATGACCTCGACATCAAGGGACGACCTGCGATATTCTCCCCCTCCCTCACGGTCTGGACAACCATCAAGCCTGGTCATGTCATTGTTGTCAACGAAGGCGACCAAATCTTTATCAAGGAGTCGGCGCTGCACGACTTGCAAGGGTTTGGAGATTTCCGGGTCAAGGCTTTTGAATCCCGCCCGTTACATTTCCGAAACAACCTCCCGCGTGAGCGTAGTACCATTCGGGCCTCCACCTCCACCACCTCCAGCTCCGGCTCCAGCACCTCTTCCTCTGCCGCCACCTCCTCGACCCCCTCGACATCTGCCCGACAACCTGGCCAGTTAACCGTGGGAAAGCCCCTATGTTGCGGCGGATGGAGTGGAATGGAATGGAATGTAAATTCCATTTTAGGTTGGTCCTCCAAAAGTCTTCGTTCATCGTATTGCATCCATCCCGCCGTCTGTCCTACACCCCGAAGTTCTATGCTTGGCACCATATACTCTTCTCTCTCCATTCAACTTAGCCCACTCCCTCTCATAGTCATTCCTTTGTCTCTATTCGATGGCTCGCCAGCACCATTGCCACCATCCAGCCGATTATAATGCCTTTGACTATGATCCTCGGGGTGTGCCGTTGCCAACATGGCCGGTCTCATGTTTGGTCCTGACTGGCGCCCCGAGAATGCACCCCAGCACCCGGATGGTGTTGTTGCACCTCCTCGCTATGGCCCCAGCTACGTACCAGCAAGTAGTATGCTACATAGTCGGTCGATTATCGACTTTACACGGCGTTGCGTTTCACTTGCCGATTCAGGAGTCCTAGTCACTCCTGGTCTTCGAGCACAGAAAAAAAAATAAAATTCTATGTGCATGTTGGAATAAATGCAATTGTACAAATGTGTGTGTAAATGACTAACTAAAGACGGTACCTACAGCCCGTTAAGCACACCATCGTTTGGCAAGGAAAGGAGGACTGACCTTTACAGTTCTTTGCCCCGCAAGCACAGCGTTCATACACCGCGTCGTCCTTACGGTCGACTGGGGCATCATCGTCATCATCATCGTCCTACAAGAGTACGGGTGAGTAAAGGGGACAAAAGACAAGGATGGCAATTACTGACGTAATTCCCATTGTAAGAGAAGCATATCTCTGTATGAGGCTCAATATCTTTACATGCAAAGATAGTCAGTAGGGGTTTCTGGATGTTCGAATCATTAATGTAGGTTGCGTTGAGACGGGCGTTGGGCGAACAGGAGTGGTTCTTTGAGGAAGAGGGGTTAGTATACACAACGCACGGATGGAGGCTACGAAAATACCAGGAATCGAGTGAACTGTGCAGACAGATGAGCACTCAGATTCAACAAAAAGCAGAAAGGGTACCGACATTACCAGCGTGATATGCATCCACGACGTACTTGGTATCCCAGTCCTCTATCATACCTTGACTCCCATTCATACCAACGCCACTCTCAGCCTCATCCTTTCTTAGGAACCAGAAGTCCACGTCGAAGAGGTAGGTTCGACCCCACTTGTTATATTTCCTGTGAAAGCACATCAGGGACTCTAGTAAGAGCATGAGGGTAATGAATACACTGACTTTCCTCGAACCTCGGCAACAGCATCGGTAAGTAGCTCGCCTGCGTAGATGCCAATGAATGTCCCAGACGGTATCCTCGACGAACCAGAGAATACACCCCAACCCTTGTTCTTCGTCTTCGCAATCCCCACCTCAACTTTCCTCCCACGCTGAACAACCTACAAACCGCGTTGAAAGATCATCACCACATGAAAACAAATAAAGAACGCACCCGATTCCGACAATCCGAATCGCATCCACACAGTTCATTACACTCGAAGATCGGAATATTCTGTTGTTTCAGCCGACCCCTCGCGTCATACGCATAATCCGGCGTATACGCAGCCGTCCACGCTTTCTGCCTCTCCAAGCACTCACACCCCTTGTTCTTAGGGTCGCAAACTGGATAACACCCACATCCTCTCAGGGTCCCCATATCGGGCGGGGGTACCCCCTCCCCAAGCCACATCTCATTCGAATAGTAGAACTCGAACAATGGACACGGCTCATCGTCAACTTTATTCCACACCCTAATAAGAGGCGCTTCGGGTTCATCCAACGAAGTATTGTGTTGTATTGCCGCTTGGAAGATTGTACGCATGCCTGGAAGGGAACGCGCCCATGGATCCATGCGATTGACATGGTCGGGGAGGGAGCGAGGAAGATCGATGGATTTTTTGTAGGGGAGGAGGAAGTTGGTTGGATGTGAAAGGAGGGAGGACCAAGTGTACGCTGGTACTCCACCGTAGGACTTGGAAGAAGTGAGGGCTAGACCTCGGTCAGAGGGCGTGTGGCATGGCGTTGTGGATCTGGAAGAAGAAGGCGAGGGGGAGTGAGTAAGCATCGGAACGTCGTTGGACGTGGGCGGTTGGGGCTTCGTCTGCGAGAAGAAGCGCGTCAGTCGACCCAGAAGACATATAGTAAGGCAACTTGCATCCAAAGCCGGTTCCGACCAAGCAGAAACATATTCATCAATCTTCCTGATATTCGCTTTGATCTTGTCACTGACATCGGTCAGCGAACGCACCACCCGACCCACATCTGCCAGGTAGGGATTCTGAGGGTTGGTTCGGGTGTGAATTCCCATCCACGACAGCTGAGACTCTACATCCTCTCCAAGTTGCTGATACCGCTTTCTAGCTTCAACACAAGTCCAATACGCCTTGAAATCAACCGGGGCGGGAGGCATTGTTAGACCCTCATACTCCGCAGTAAATGTAGCCAGAGTAGATAGAAAAGCTGACATTGGATGCGTCTCATCGTCTTGATACAGAGTACAAGAGACTGGCTCTGATTGTACGCGACTTGGAATGGGAACCGGTGTGGGAGAAGTCATCGTCCATCTCTGAGGGCGAGAGGTATGTTGAGCACGGGGCTCAACCTCTACTTCCTCAGCCACGGACTCTACAGCCATTGACGCTTCAATGTCAAGTTGGACAGTGCTGGGGATAGTGGTCTCTATCTCGACCTCTATTTCTGTACCTAAAGAGGGAGAGGCGATAGCAGATAGACCTTCAAGGGTGTGGTCAGATTCTGCCTCTGGTGCAGAAGTTTGGGTAGAAGTAGGAGTGGGAGTAGGAGTAGGAGCAGGAGGAGACGTGATAATAGGAACTTCAACAGGCACGGGAACCGAGTCGCCTGCGGAGACTGGCTTGGAGGTGGGAAGATCGACTTCTTCGGGTGGATCCCAATACTCAAGTTCGAAATCACTTTCATCGCTCGACTGCGATCGTTGTTGAAGTGGTGGGGGTATTGGTGCCGTCTCAGTCATCATCGAAATTGGTGGCGACGGTAGTGCTTGTTTTGATGCGCCCACCGGTTCGGCGACTTGCAAAGGTGCTGGCGTATCTATATGAGCATTTGAGAGCTTTCGAAAAAATAATCGCATCAGCACAGAGTATACGGAATGTTGGGTACATAGCAACAGAGATGGATGAAGAGGAATGAACCTACCGAGTCCTGCAAGATGTTGACATCTTCTTCTACTTGAACGGCTGACGATGCATCGTCTTTGCCATCATTGACGCGTTGATTATCTTGTAAAATCGTGCTGAGTCGTGGGAGTTGCGGTGGCGATAACGAAGACGACGATGGTGGCGAAAGTGATGGTAAATGTAATGGCGGTATTGGCGTTAATACAGATGCCTCGGCAGAGATGTGGGTATTCGAAAGCTTCGAGAGAAGTCGCGTCAGTGAAGGATAGAGATACGAGATAGAAAGGGTAAGTGTAGAAAATAAAGATGCGGAGACATACCGAAGCCCTCAGCGTATTTACTTCGGCAGATGGTGTATCCGAGGAGAACTGTTGCTGAGATGGTTGCGATGGTGGTGGTGACGGCGAAAGTGACAGCGAAAGCGGTGGTATTAATGTGGATACTACACCAGGTCCTGGAAGGAAACTCTGCGCGCGGCTGTGTGCGTCCAAAGACTGTCAAATGGAGCGTCAGTCTAAGTATNAAAAAAATGAGAAAGTTGGGACTTGACGTACTTCCTCCGCTCCTCGACCTTCACTTTCATCAGTGATTTCGTCTTCCTCGTTTGACATCAATTGTTTTTGCAGCGACTGCCCGTGTTGTTGAGGGGGTGAAGACGATGGTGGCGACGGGGGCAATGATAACGACAGTGGTCGTATCGGATGTGCCAATGGTTCTGATGTCGACACAGGACTTGCAGTGAACACTTCGACTTGCGCGCCCATAGGCTGAGGTTTATCTGAGCCCAAGTGGTCGTTGCATATAGAGTAGTATGACTTACAGAATCGCTCATAGACTTTGCTATGCTCGCACGTTCTTTAAGTAGTGTGTGTGTAACGTCGTCTTCATCTTCATCGATGAGTTGGTCAGCCTCGTCGTTGTCAACCTCTTCATCCTGTTCAGGCTGATGGACAAACGTATCGTCATCCATACCCGGCTCTCCACCACGGTCCTCTGCTTCTGCAGGAGCATCCATCTGCATTTCATCGACGCTGAAAAGGCTAGAGGGTGTCAAAGGGGGACCGGCCGCGACACCATTATCTACATCGTCGTCGAGATCGCAAGGAAGGGGAGGCGACGAAGAGTGAGGCGGTCCAGGTTTCGGTGAATTGGAGGATGACGGCGGGGTAGCAATATCCCTCAAAGGAGACGAGGGGGTCGAAGGTGGTTTTTCGCGTTCCTTTCCCTTGTCTTGCATCAACTGAGATTGTCGAATCACCGCTAGACGCGGCAAAGGGATTGGGACTGCCGACGATTCCTCTTCCTCATCGTCACTGGGATCAATCTCAATGATCCCATTCCGCTCCCGAATTCGAACTGGCTCCGAGGCTCGCTTGTGCTTGGATTTAGGTTTGGGAAGAGGTTTGGGCTTGACAGGAGATACAAATGTGCGAGATTCAGGCTTGATTAAGAGTTGTGGCTTTAGCTTTGAAGAATGCTTGCGGGCAGTCTGGTATGTCTTCGAAGAGAAAAATCGAGGGGGCGCAGAGACAGATGGCTGATCGTTGCCTGAGCCATCAGACAGAGAAATAACAGCTGGGTCCTCGCTTTCGCTGTCGTCGGAAATGATGATGGGGTCGTCATCTTTGCCTTTCCCCTTCGCGTTTCGCTTTCCCTCTGTCTTCACTGTCTTGGCCAGAAGTGATGTCGAAGGCAAATCACGCGTGTCAATATTCATTGTGGTCCGCCTATTAGGCAGCGGACGGTGCTGAGAACCGTGAGACGGTGCATCGTCGCCAAAGACATCGATTTTGCTGAGGCGGGGGGCCTTTCTGGCCTTCTTCGGTGGACTAGGTGGTGTATCAAGTGATTTGCGTTTTGATGTCGACGCCGAGGCCATTGACGCGTCCGGGTCACGGTGGTTTGGTAAACACAAGTTTCACGTGTGGCTCAAACATCGTGAAGAAATAGGGATCCAGGAGACACAGGGGGGTCGATAAACGACCTCCTCAACAGTGAACCATCAGGGATTTCGGAGGGTAGCAAGGCTTTCGATTCGTACTGGACTAGATATAACTACTCAAGAAGTAGATCGTCCGACCAGCCTTCGTATTGCCGGACAACCTTCTCCAGATCAAGTACCTGAGCCAAAATCATCTTAACGGAATCCTTCCCTAGCGGAAGCCACATGGGTGGTTCTTCAAGTCTGCTGGCTTCGTAAACCTTCTCCACGACTTTCTTTGGATCACCATAGGGGATTCGAGCGGTGGGCTCATTGCTGAAGAATTTCCTTGTTTGCATCGACGGAAGACTGGGGTTCCTGTACGCCGGGTGGGGCGGTAAAGTTGGAATTCTGGTTTCGTGAACCCCCGTGTCCAAAACGCCCGGCTCAATATTTGTGATCTAAAGTATTTCAGCGGGGACTTTTCTGAGATCGGGTGGTTATAACAAATGCACCTTGATGTTCCAAGCTGGATCAAGTTCCTTGGCTAAGGTCTCAGCAAACTTCCCTTCGAGTGCTTTAATACAGAGTCTTATTAGTCAAGCTGGCATGTGTGATTCTGGGAGCTTACCATGTTTACTGAAGCGAGACCAGCAAGTCAGAGGTCAGAGGTAATCCGGACTAGTGCTTTGACTCGCCTAGCAATATAATACGAGTTCAACGGGTAGGCGGCAAGGCCAAACGCGGAACTGTTATTCAATATTCGCCCTCCTTCGCCTGGCGGGTTTCTTTCTCGGAAGCACCGGGTAGCTTCCTTCATGACATTCGCAGCACCCCAAAAGTTTACCTCAAACATCTTCCGCGCCAATCCATCCTGTTCACTTTCAGCTTCTGCAAAAAGATATTATGAGATCGCGGTTAAGCAGCGAGTAATACCTAGATGAGTAATCGCACATTAGTGTGATCCGAAGAGGACTCGAAAAATTGCTCGCATTCTGGTCATGCATTAGACATGCACAAATTCATGAGTCATGGAGCCAAGCTTGAAATTTTGAAAGTCTGGCTTGCATGATGGAGGAATAGGGAAAGTGTGACAGTGAGCGGTGTTTTCTGATAGGGGCTCGCGAGGAACAGGGAATCCGTTCATTGCAAAAAACAACACACAGGGAAGCGTGTCAGATATTGGTGAGTCAGAGGCAAGACTCTCTGAAGCTACTGGTGACCTATATATACATACTCAGTACTTGTCGAGCTGTAGATCATCCGACCAGCCCGCAAACTGCCTGACAATTTTATCAAGGCTATCCACCTGGGCTGAGATCAATTCGACGGAGTCCTTGCCCAGAGGTAACCACATAGGCGGCTCATCAAGTTTGCTGACTTCATACACCTTCTGCATTGCTTTCCTCGGATCACCAAAGGGAATTCGGATGGCGGGATTTTTCCCAAAGACTTGCCGTAATTGAGTGGATGGAAGATTGAGATTCGAGTACGCTGGGTGGGGTGGTAGCTTCTTGAGCCCCCGTTTTAAATACCCCAGGTTCGATGTTTGTGATCTTAAGTATGTGTTAGCGGGCCACATAAGGTAGGTAAAAGGTCACCAAATCAATCACCTTGATATTCCAAGCGGGATCAAGCTCCTTGGCTAGAGTCTGAGCAAATCCTTCAAGGGCTAGCGTAAAATAGTTGCAGTCAAGCACGCTTGGTCCGTGAACAATGCGTAGCTTACCGTGTTTACTGAAATGAGAAGAGGTCCGTAGTAAGTTTCGTCGGCTCTGAATGGTACTAATGAGCTTACCTAGCCGTATAATATGACGACAGCGGAGCGGCAACCAAGCCAGCCGCAGATATATTGTTCAAAATCCGCCCTCCTTCGCCGGGAGGGTTTCTCTCTCGAAAGCCCTGGACAGCTTCCTTCATAACGTTCACAGCGCCCCAGAAGTTC
>JAPEVF010000526.1:0-19560 GCA_029747585.1 Pleurotus djamor
AAGGAAACTGTGACAAGCTTCCGTAATTCCATCCTGAAGAAAGGGAGGCTTGCGGGGAAGAGTGTTAAGGTGCCCACGCTACGACGACCGTAATTTTTGCCGGGATGTCATGGACGTTTCTGAGAGTACACCTTGTTATTTGATTGGATATACCCTACAACTTCTCTGTTGCTTCTCTTTATAAATGGGTCAACGTAGCAATAGGCTTGAATGTCGTCAACTAGATATGTCGCATCGATGCCAGCCGGGAGGATTGGAGGGATGGGGCTAGCTATTGTTCGGCATGGGAGACGGATCGTCTATCAGTTGAAGTCGAGCTTGAAAGGGGCTGGGACGGGGTTGATAAGTTTAGACGCTGGAGCGCTTCACTTCACTCTAAAAGTTCATTCGAGCCTATTACGCTCGCTGGAGCACAACTCTACATACTTCTACACTAGCAGAGCTTAAAAATACCAAAAATTCTACATGATTCAGTCAAACTCGCAAACTGGGAAGGAATCGGTGTAAGTCGCGTTCTTCCTGCTCCGACAAACTCAGACTCACCGTAAACGACCCATCGCCGGCTCCTCCTGCTCTGCGCATCGGAGGCAGCCCGTTGGATCCTTTTCCAACGTCCACAACTACGCCAGGGCAATTTCGTGCACTGATGATATCCCAATGATACCTGATCAGACCCAGTATCGCTCCAATCGCTCAGAGCCTGCCGCCCCGTCCATGCTCTGGGATGCCTTTGTGGACCACGGAACTATTGGCTAGATACTCGGCGCAGAGGGTGATCTCCTATCCGCCCCCAGTCTCCCCGCGGGCGGGATAAAGGTCATGGATTAGAAGGCCCGAACGGCTTTTCTCTTCGCACAGCGCAGTGATCCGGCTCTCCCAGTATGGTCTGGCTGGCGGAGGGCTGAGGGGTACACGAAAAATAGAAGTCGTATAACTATCTGTGCACTGCGAACTCTCTGTAAACGATCGTCAGCAAAAAGGCTCTTTGTTAGACGTGGAAACGGAGGTGACTTACTTTCCTGCCTGGGGAAATCGCCACTGAACTCGCCTGAGCTTTATAGGCCGACGACTACACCATCACATGACGACGATGCATTCGAAGAGTCGCGAAATTAAGGTTCTGTTTGGAGGACGTTGACACCGCCACGCGACTGGGCTACGCTTCTTCCTTCTGTTCCACGACCTACGCTTCCTCGATCGCCATGGCTTCAACCAAGCTCACCAAATACCTCACCCAGGATCACGTCTACACTCCGTATGAATTTGATGAATCTACGCTTCGCGATGCAAATTTCAAGCGATTTATCTATAATGGTCGCCGAGGCGAAATAGCAAATAACGAGACAGTCGGGTATTATGGCAGATCAATTCACAGTCTGGCCACTCGTATCACTAGTACTCGTTTTGTAACGGAGGATGCTGGGTTCGACCCCTCGAAGTCGAAATGGGCGATTGAAGTAAGGACATCATTTTATCTCTATTTCCGTCATGGACAATCGTCAATCACGCTTGTATTAGTACCTTACATTTGCCTTGACCCAACCCGAAACTATGGCCCGCGCTATGGCCAGTGGAGTAGACTTGAAGATCGTCCAGCTTGACCCAGAGGAAAAGGCCCAAATACGTGCGTGGTTTACGAGCAAACAAGGGGGGTGTCCCAAGATGCTGGCCGACCTCATGCAAGCCCAGTCCTGGGGAATAGACGCTTGCGCTGGGTTCGACGCCGTTATCGATCACACCTACAACAACCTCTTCGCTGCCTTCCACGTCGGACTCGAAGATTTCGAGATACAATGGCGATTACTTGGGGAACAGGGGTTTCTCGAAGAAACCCAAGCTCGTTGGATCAGGGAACATAATTACCCGCTAAACACTGTGCACGTCGCCGACTTTACTCGGAGGTTTGATTTGATCGATGACGAAAGCCTCCAGCATTCGTTCGGAATGCTGCGTGGATTGTTTCCACCTTCAGATCACTCTTCAGTCTTTGATTCGAATGGAGTCCTCCACCAGCGCTTTATAAACCTGGCACACCTCGGTTTCGCCGTGCTTGACTGCTTCTTCGGGAAAGAAGTCGATTCTATTTATGTGAGGCACCGTGCATCAATATCTGGAGGAGTGTACTTTGGAATGGTTCGTACTCAACTCTGCTCACCTCGGAATGTGTTCGTGAATTAACTACTTTCATCCAGACACTAAGGGGGATCGTGCTTTGTGATGAATCCCTAGCATATATTGCGGAAAAGATTGGTATCTGCGACTTCCAGCCAAACTGTGATCACCAAGCAAAGGCACAAGCTCTATCAACAGCAGTAGGGAGGTTCTGGGTCGACAACCCTGCGTCCGTTGAATGGGATCTGAGCCTCCCCATTGGTATCCTCGTACGCATGGCCTATCAGGTTGTACGCGAACTCGACAGCGACTTGTTGCCCAGAATGTCGACGATTACCCCGTATCCGATGGTCCCTCTTCCCTATCACGACGACACCCCATCATCTTTCCAGCGCGACTTGTCTCAAAACCAAGCTTCTCCATCACCGTCTTCCCTTCCATCTCCATCTCCACCTCCACCTTCATCCCCATCCCCACCTTCATCTCCCCCGCCCATTGTGGTCATCTCTCACGTCGAACGTTCGCAAGGCAGCGCGGGCGCTCAGCAAACATCTACTTCTGCACCCACGGCAACGATTTCATCGTCGCCGATGAATACAGACGCCAGTACCTCTGCTACCAATGCCGAATCCGAATCCGCAACTGAGGTGATCATCGGGTCGAGTTCAAAAGGCTTCTTGCCATCGTTCAAATTGTTATCGCTTTCCGGACCCGCACCGGGCTCTGGTGGAGGTTCATCAACATCGTCGTCCGCCTATCGACCCTCGTCGGATAAGTCTGAGAGCCAAAGTGCAGCCCAATGGAAGCGTTGGTTGAAAAATGCCAAGGCACCCCTCAGGCGATGAACCCATTGGCGCGCTTATGTGTAACGGACACGCGTAATTCACAAGTCTTCATGTACTCATACTTTGTTTTCCGATCAGAGCCCTCAATGATTTCACCAAGTCTACGCTGAGACACCGCACGGGTGTGATTCAATGTGGGCTATAGAATTGACACGGTAATGGACCCGTCTTTTGGTTTCTAATTAGTGTTTGTTATCTATCCCCTTTGACTGCCTTTGACGACGTCTTCGTCCTGTTGGCTTCTATTTGGATGGGCATTCAGTCTCAAGAGCATCCCTCCAAGCGCGGAACATGAGAAGTGCACAGGACGCGACCATAGGATAAGTACGAAAGAACCGTGTCTGCCTCTTAGGAAATGACCGCCGGAGTGTAGAAAGTGAAGTATATTTCTTGGTTGAAAAGTGTGTACAGTTTGTCCTCCAAGTTCCAGATAGCGATACCGAACCATAATTGCGACGCACGGGCTAGTTGGTGTTTGCCAGCTGAAGGGCTCCCTTGTTAGTTACAACAGTAAATGACGCGTCTTTGGGTCCGTCCTTTGCTGCCTCTGCTACAGCAGGAAGGGCAGGCGATCCAAGCCTTCCAGCAATCCGCATACTTTTAGCTAGGATGCCGATCTACGCAAAGGGTGAGCTTCTGGGAGGTAAGGTAGAGAGACGTGTACGTGCATCGATTTCCATATTTGAAGACACATGCGAAAGAAAGCCTGTTACGTAGCTAGAAGGGTCATTAAGTCCAGCAAACGTAGGATACGACGATGAAGAGACAACGAGAAGACGCACCCGAATATGCTTTCAGCTAACCTCGGTTCTTCTCTCTGGGTGCCCTTGAGAAAGCCGGGTCGGAATACAATGGTGTCGCTGTAGCCCAGAGCAGCGAGTCCTTGCTCTGTTAGACCCTTGCTCCTGCCAGAGATGGATCAGACTTTTGTAGGCGACGGTGGGGTTTCACGAACTTGGGATAGAGAAACGGTGATTTCGGATTTGCACCGGTTGACTGGGAGAAACGTGTTTGAGGGTCAGTGACAAGAAGAAGAAGAGACGATTTGAGAGACGAACCGAGCAGTAGACGATTCTTTGCTCGTGTGCAGGGTCATCTGATTTAGCTGCCTTAGCCGCGTTCAACACGAACCTAATGGTAGCAGGTCAGCTTGTGTCCAGTGACAGACGAGTTCGGATACGCACTCTCTATCAATCTTCTCGAATGCCTCTGCGCTACCTGCAGCCTTTCGCGTAGTTCCTAGCCTATTCGAACGGCTCAAAATCCATTGAATTCGCATTAGGACTCGAATGGAGACGCACGTTATGAAAACAACATCCCATTTTCCATCTTCCCATTCCGAAGGCTTCAATTTCTCAAAGTCCACAGTTTTCTGCTCAATCTTGTCCTTTCCTGTCGCTATTTTCTCCAAAGACGTTACCCTGCGACCATATTCCCCAACGCGCGAAAAGTCGTTCGACGAGAGTAGTTCGTTGAGTAGGTGACGCCCTACTTGGCCTGTTGAGCCAATTAACAGAGCGCTTTTACCTGGATGGTGACAGAATGAACACAAGGAGTCTAGGAGGACGCAAGTAGGAAAGCCGTACCAGACATGGTCGTAGGTCTTCGGTGAACAAATGAAAGCCGTTCAAAGGGCCAAGATCACGCGACGATCACGAGAGCATGCCCCCAACAGTGACAGTGACACTGACAAGCCACGACTCGGACAGATGGCAAAGGCTGCCACTTGAACTTGAACTACAACCACCACAACGACATCCTGCCGCTTTTCTTCCAACATGGTGAGCTATTTATCTGCTCTATACTAATGTGATATCACTCAAGCCAACTCTCCAACAGACTCCTGGCCCAATCGATGTCAACACCCTTTGTGCTGCCCAACCGTTGATGGACAAGCAAATATTATCGACGGATGGAGCGCTCCCAAAGCCTCTTATGAAAGTATCCGAGCTCAAGACATTCAATCAAGGCTTGAAACACGCTAGGAATACGTACAGCACCATTTCGATACTCCCCGCCGAATTACTTGGTGCTATCTTTGTTGAGGCAAGGCAGAGCTACTGGGAATCACTCAAACGTGATGATCATGATATCTGGATCTACGCAGTATCTGGGGTATGTTCTCGATGGAGAGGAACAGCGCGCCATACACCTCGTTACTGGGGCTTCATCAGCCTGACTGTCAACTCGAGGCCAACTTTGGACGCACTCCACTTGTCTGGCTCCACCCCTCTGCGCGTTCGAGGGCGCATAACTGGCTATGAACTCGGACTCTCGAATCTCAAGCTGGCTTACGACGCCCTTTTATTACAGTTCCCGAGGATTCAACAATTTGATATGATACTCCCTCCTTCCGACGCGCGCGTGTCTGATCAGATTCCCTATCCCGCGCCCATCTTGGACTCACTCTCCATAAAGTACTCAATCACTGTTCATCGAGTGGAGCTTCCTGCTCAAATGAACGCTCTCTGCACTCTGGAGCTCTTCAACGCCATCCCATCCGCCGAATTGCCTCCCCTACCGTCCCTCACAAAGCTTTCTATCACCACTGATCAAAGTCCTTCATCGCCTTCGATATATTTGACATGGCTGGTCCATTCCTTACAGAATACGCCTATCTTGGAGGTACTCGTTGTTAATATCTTCCAATTCACAAATGATGCGGTATCGGACGCTGCATCCCTGCCTTGCCTATCCTACTTCTCCTTTTCGACATCTCTTGTTAGCGGTACCATGACTCTTTTCGACTTCGTCAACCATCCGAACACAACGAGAATCGTGTACACGCAAACGTCCGGTCGCCCTACTGCTAAGAATTCGTCAAGCATTAGGAACCTTCTTACTCGATTCGGTGATCAAATGGAAAAATCTATCAATCAAATCTGTGTCTCTGGAGATGCTTGCTTTGGAATGTCCGTTTATACCAAATGCTCTCCATGCGAGCCCCAGATCGTCATCTCGCTTCCGAAGGAAACACGAAACATTCAATACTACATGCCCATTTTGGCTGCGCTTCCTATTGATACGGTCCCTGGGCTCGCCCTGTCTGGATTCAACCGTTCGTTGAGCTCAGCTAGTTTCAACCTCTTCGAACCCTTTCGAGCAGTCAAGGTCATGAAGATATCCCAATGCACCCAGGATGTGCTGAAGGAGCTCCACTCTTATAGCGCGATACCCATTTTCCCGAATTTGCGATGCATTATCCTGTCGGAATGCGATGGGCAGGACCATATCCTCGCCGAGCTTATTCTCCAGCTAGAGCACCGACGAAAGAGTGGCCTGGCTGACCTTGAAAAGATCTACATATTTGAGTGCGACTTGGACTCAGATGACGAACCCCTCATCGAGAATCTCCAGGACTTCTGTGAAGTTGAATGGGATGGCTTGTTTGCGCCGAGAGATGCTTGGGAATCCGAGAGCGAATCGTCGGAATCATCGGAGTCTTCAGACTCTTCTGTGGCATCAATTGCTAGTGGTGATGCCTTGATCCAAACCCCAGCGTCCGCATCGCCGTTCATAGTTGATGTTCACTTTTTCACCGATCCGTAATGTCTCCGATGTGACCAAGCTCCCTTAATTCACTGACTTTGTGGTGATCTTCAAGGTAGCGCGTGTTGACCTGAACGTCGCAGGAAATTCAAATCAGCGTTTCTCTCTGCGTATCATACTTCCCCCAGTCATCATATCTAGGCCAATGAGCTCACAGACTCATACGAGGGCCAGCCTGATCGGGAATCAATTTGTCGAGACCGCCATTTCCTTCAACAGACACTATTCCACAAGCCCTCTACCCCCGGGCGTCGTGTTTCCGTTTCCCTTGCGCCCAATGGGGTAGAAGGGTATAATCTATGAAACAAATGCGCTGGGCTATATAGTTCAACGACTAGGCCTAAATTTTCAACCTATCGCTCAGGTTCTAACTTATGTCCCCCGCTACACCCAGCTTCACTATCAGCAAGGCTCGTCTTGTTGGTCTTTTCCTAGAATGCATCGCATATGGGGTATCTTTGGTCACCATACCCCTCTGCATTCGTGCACTCGTCTGGTCCAGAGGTCGGATGCGAAGTCTGGGCACTATCCATTGGATTACTCTCATCGCCGCTCTCCTGCTGGCATTCTTCGCCACATTTGATGTTATAATCACTCTTATATGGCTCATTGATGCCTTCGTATTGTACGAAGGTCCTGGCGGCGCGCCCACTGTTTTCCTAAATATCTCCGATTGGATCAATGTCATGAAGGTGTGTCCGTGGTTTCGTGCGCAAAGCCTTGGCCCTTGTCACCGAACATTTTCTCAGAGTGTCAACTTGATCTTCCCAATACTCATTGGTGACCTGATTTTGGTAAGCGTCAAGTTAATTATCATTGAATACATGCATCCTCATTGGCTTCAGATTTATCGATGCTGGATTGTCTACGACAAGTCTTACGTCGTCATCTTCGCTCCCATGATAATATGGGTTGTCGATGCCGCCATGGGCTCTTACATCTTGTACATCGAGTCCCATCTCCATCAACAGTCCACCCTCCAGGAAGGAAGGCTTTTCCCTGCCTTTGCTGTGTTCTTTGCGATGACCGTCATCCAAAACGTCATTACTACCTGTGCGTTGGATTACATCCTGGGAACAGATGTAGCTGATAAATTATCCTAGCTTTAATCATAATATGCATCAGGAACGTCAACCAACTCTCCGCAGAATTCGTTTCCAAGACCGCAAACTCAATGTACATTAGCACGTCCAATTGTTGGGGAACGCAACTCCAAAGAGTTATGCGCATTGTCATTGAATCTGGGTTAATCTATACGGTGACTACAGCTATAAGCTTGGCCACATACCTCCCCAATGCGTATGTCTGCTACTCCGTTACCGATGCGGTAAATCGTTGTTTTTCTCCTGGCGAACTTTTATTGATGTAGATCTTAGGAGCTCCCTATTATTGTCATTGCCTTCAACCTCATCATCATTCGCTGCAAACGTCGAGCACCTGATACGTCCGAGCACATATATCCTTACTCCGAACACTCAGGGATGACATTCAACACACCTCAAATCATGACGAGATCAACAACTTTGTCAGTTGCCGATGTAGATGACCTGGAGTCAGGAGCATGTCCCAAGCAGCACATGTCTCCCAAGGAGGGGAGGGATCCGGTCGGTGGACATGGTCCGGATTTTAAGTTATGAGTACTTGAGTCCTCACTATAATCGTTTACAGTCAATGGAAGCATGAATTCGTTATGTGCACATGGTTCCTCGTCTACTCTATTTGAGAGTTTTCTGATGTCTCTTCTGCTCCATAATTTCATCGTCGTCGAACATGCTGAAGGAGTAACGCTTGGGTTTTACATCCTTCGGCTCCATTAACCGTTCTCTGCCATCCTCGTTGGACGAGAAATCACCTGTCTCAGTGTCCCAGAGGTTTAGACCGGCCCTAGAAATTCCAGACCAGTCGTTTTCCATCAGGAGAGAAAACAAGCGAAAGGACAGCACTATCGGTTCGAAATTCGTATATCCGTGACCAGATGTGGCAACTCCAAACCTGTATTCTCAGGTTGGATCCGCTTGCGAAGACGTTCCCATCAGGTCGGTATGCCAGATGGTGTGCATAGTGATCTCTGGATAGAAAATTGTGTGGTACCTTCATCGTCTTGGAGCTCCATACCCTGATAACGCCCATTTCATGGACCGAGACAAACCACTCTCCGGAAGGACTCAGGATGAACGCGTATGTGTCCCAAGAATATCTTGGGCTAATCGCTTGTCGACCTAAGAAAGGCTCTGCGAGGTCCCTAATTGTCAAGGAACTTCTGGGATCAATGTACGCGAGTCTGGAATTATTGGTGGAGAAGAATGTGAGGCCGGTGCTCGAGTGCGTCCTGTCTTTGATTTGAACGGTCATCACCCACTTCGGTGAAGTAGCGTTCTTGCGCCAGACCTCGATGAAGCCATAAGCATTCCTCGCCAAGAGCTGATTGTCGTCAGAGAAACAGACATCCGTCTGCCTCTCTCCATTTATATCAAAGCTTTTGACGGACTTGGGAGGACGATTGGGGATGATTCTGGCGGCATCTCCACGTTGGCAAGATCAACAACACGAACATGACCCTGAGAGATGACCGCAGCTAAGGAGCAATCCTTTGATATAAAACATCGTAAACCAGGCAGAGTAACTTGGGGTTGAGGTGGTTGGTTGCGCTCGGTATCCCAATTACTAATGTGAGTGACGCCATTCTCAAAGGAATCAACGGAGGCGACGACGGCACAAGTTGGGCGATCCGCAGAGAAGCGCACGGACAAAGCCAGTGCGTCCAAAGGCTGTGACTTCAAGCACGCTAGATGAGTGAGAGTAGGGATCTTAGCTGGGAGCTTCTGAAGCGACTATGGACGACACTTACGATCCCCGAACTTTGTTGGCAAAGAAGAAAACTCATCCCCAAATGATTTGACCCACTCTTGGATTTGAAGTGTCTGGTATTTCCGGCGAGCGCCCAGTTCAATAGCTCTGGCATGCACGAGGAGGCGGAGAGTAATTGTTCGGGTCTCCACATCTGAGTGGCGGTTTTCGTGGGCGAGCTTGAGAGCAGATAGCAGAATCGTCGCAGCATGGGGAACTTCTGTGAGCGAGAGGAGCCGAGAGGCTGAGGGAAGGGACAGTTCAAAGCCATGGCGAACAGGGTATCAAATGGACGTAACTTACGATCATCTAAGAACGACCGAAGGGTTAGGATGGCGGCGATGAAAGGGTTAAAGTCGACGGGGTCCTCTTCATCTTCAGCCTGAAGACGATGTTCAAGGGTATTACAGATATTTTCCAGGGTATCGAGCGTGTGTGAGACGTCTTCAAAGGGGTCCTTTTCGACGATCGAGTCGGATCGATAGGTCTTGAAAAGGACATCCCATGCGTACTTCTGTCCAATAGCATTTGGGAGGATGGTGGAAGGAAAGCAAGACCCCGAAGGAGAGCAGGACGTGGAAAGTGATTCAAGGCATGTTGAGAAAGAACCTGGCATTTGGTCCGTGATGTCGACGCCATTCGAGGGGTCAATAATCTGCGAACTATGGCCCGCGAGAAGGGAAGGGGTCGGAGCAAATTCGATGCTCTCATGTCAAGATTCAGGCGCCGTCATTGGTTCATCAACTTCACTGGTAGATGAGTTGAGATCGGTCTTTTCGAGGGACGTCATGGCCTCCTCATCGCCACCATCAGAACAGATTGATGAATTAGCTGCCTTGGTTTAATTACTCGGGGAGCACCTAGGTGTGGCCTACGGATAATCAATGTAAGGATGAAAGTGAATTAGTGCAAGACTTGAACTTACGAGAATGTTAACGTATCCCTCCCTTCATATGAGAGACAGGGAAAAGGCAAAAGTTCGAGTAGATTCCAAATGCGCGTTAGCGAAGGTTTTGAGACTACTGTGGTCCATTTCCCTTCGTAAGGATGCATGCGAAGTCTGTGAGTCATCGCTTCATAAGTCATCCATCGGAGAGCAGGACCGAAGTTAGCTAAATTCTCGTTCGAAACATTCCCGCCGCCACTGGATGAGAATTGGTCAGTACATTGGCAGGGGTGGGTACGATGAGAGTGGAGTGAACACACATGTCAGAGTGCGATCCAGCGAACCAAACTTCTTTGACATCACCTCTATCCCCGCGCTCGGGTCCCAAACCACCGTTGGCGTATTCCGGTTGGAATTTGACGTGTCGTTCATCGAGAGCTAATGCGTGACGGAAAGCACAGACATGGCCCATACCAGAGACAGTCTCGGGGAGAGATTTGCCCCGGAATATCCCAATTGAAGAAACGGTATCCCTTGAATGTTTATAGTAAGCCCTGGATGTGGGATTGAAAAGGGGGTGTGCGTACCATGCACCCACGAAATGGACTTTCACATCCTTGCGGCACAGGGTTGCCTTGAACTGTGAGCAAAGCTTGTTATCGCGTTCAATGTCCGCGTCAAGAAACTGAGTATGGGTATCTGAAGGTGCTTCGGTGTTGTTTGCGAACGACGCGTCTGATGTCTTGACTTCTGATTCACGCTTGGTACGCTCTGTGATGGAAGCGTATAGTTCATAGGCACTGGAACGATCAAAGTTGATACAGAGTGATCCTGGATGGGTTTCAAGGACGTACAAAGGGATTTGGTTCTTGTTGCCTTTATGAAGAAGCCCAACCTTGAAAAGCGACTATGAGTTTCTCGTGGGGATTACAATAGATATCGCCTACTTTGTGAATCATACCAGCGATTACGCGGACTTGGTAAGCACCTCTAGAGAAACCTGGTCTCAGGTTGAATAATGGTCCCACCAGAGTGAACAGACTCGGCGTCACGCACCAAACAGGTATATCCTATCCCCAAGCTTGTAGTTCTCGGAAAGCCACTCATACGCGGCATGGACGATACGTTCAAAGTTCCTATCAACACGTTCAGCGCAGACCAACAAGGGGGAGCAATTTAAAAACTGACCAAGCAATGACCATATCAATGGTATGGTACACAACTTGCTTGAGGTAGCCAAATGATCGAAAAGATAGTTTTGCGTATGTTCCGATCCCGCTATTATAGAAAGCAAGCGTCCTTCACAAGGCGACTGAATAATTCGATGATATTCGTGCTCTGTTCAGGGTGCAGGGTAAGTAAGCCCGACAACAACTTTGGTTCAATGATCGAAGAGAGGTACCTTGGCGCTGAACTGGTTGGCAGTACCATCGATGCATACAACGAGGTTGCGTGCAGTATTGCTATGAGGACATCCAGACGTACGAGCTCGACCAAAAGAGCTAGCTGGATACTCGGTGGTCGCTGGTTGGGGAGGAGACGGTTCGCTCATATGAGGAAGGGGAGACTGGACAGATGACATCTTCAGAGTTCTGCCAGGGTGCGAGAACAGGCGCCCCCCAGAGTCCTGCTCAATGGGAAGTGGGGATAGAAAGTAAGGATGGACGCGAGGTTTAAAATAACATTCTTGAGGAACCTGAAGAAAACTTCGTCCAGTGAGTATGTGAGCGATACCATCAACTTCATGATGATAGCTGTCATCACAAACTCCTCGTGGTAGGTTGGTGGCATGTTTCTAGTCTGATGGCATCGTGAAATGGGGCTAGTTTGACGATGTTGTCTCGAAAAGTCCAAGTCGAGACTACCGTTATATGACCACAAGCATGGGACAGCGCCCACAGAAGTGGGAGTCAAATTGAAGCGAGGCGACATAGCTTCTTGTAGCCGCTTTAATTGACGGAGGCAGTCGTGCTTGGTTCTTCGTAGAAACCCTCCTTTAAAGGATGGACGCCTAGTGTGTCGGACTCGCATAGAAGATACACATCGCAGCGAGGAGAATTTTTAGCAATAGCAGTATCCTGAGGGTCACTGAAATGAGGAAGGCTTTCGTTGAGGCTCAGTACTGGCTGCACTGTGCAGTCCGAAGACCCACAAAAATCATGAAATAGCCGGGCTAGTCGGTGAAGCTCCCGATATTCTAGCGAGGGTAAAAAGGGTGGTGATGACATGTAGAGTGCTGCGATCGATGTCAAGCGACAGCCTCATAGTCGTGTCGTGGCACTGAACACTGCGATTTCAACGAACCGCGAACTTGGATGGGAGTTCAAAGACACGTGCTAGTATTTGCTGCTGTTTTTCTTTGGCTCCCATGGTCCCGAACCTGCTCGGACTTCCATCTACACCGTACACGCTTCCCCGAATTGTTTCTAGACTTTTATCCCACAATCTGTTTTCTTGGAGTCCACATCGGTGCTCGACATGAACTGCGATGGTTTGCACTCTCTTGGCTCTCGCTTTCCGTGTGCATACCGAACCTAGACATGCACCATGAGGAATCCCCCCAGCGGATCGACGCTTCCAACTCCAAAGAATCACGGTCTTGGAGGTGATGGTCTAAGATCACGCCAGTGATTGTAGTCTCTTGTGTTGGTGTTGAAAGGACAAACACACGTCCGGTCAGGGCAATTCCAGGCCGCAGAGCTCATCATGGACTTACTATTGTCACGGACTCGTACCTCTTCAAACGCCTATGTACCACAGCGCCATCTGAGCTAGTTGCGACACGCCGAGTTGTTCTACTCTCTGAGCTTCATTGGTGAGCCAAATACAATCCTTACTTTCTTTGCCATGGCTAACGCGATCGGACAGAATGTGTCTTTCGTCACGTTTTCTGCCGATTTCTTGCGTCCCTGTCGATCTGGTGCATCGCATCGCCACCAACAATCCTTCAAGAACGCATGAACATTTATTCAGCCGCCGGAAACTCTCGTCTGCGTGCATATGATGCTTTTACTGGATCCTTGGCATAGAATTCAGCACTGTTCGCGACCGCGAGATGTATAAATACCAACCCGTTAGTTCAAGCATACTAGAACCACTTGGTCTGCTTCACAGTCCCAGTCCCTGTTCACGCTCTCAGCACTCATGAAGGCCTTCAACGTCATCGCTGCCTCCCTCGCTGTGGTTGGACAAGCTCTCGCAGCCCCTGCCTCCGAACCCGCCCCGGGGTCGAACAACGTACGTGATCAGTTGTATCTTCCTTTCGTTCTGGCGCTGAACGATGTCCCTCTATAGCAAACTCCAGGAGCATCTAACCTCCCTGGTACAGGTCCTGGTAGCGCCGGTCGAGCCCCCCACATTGACCTGCCTCACGTCCCCTTCCCCACCTTCCCTCACCCTCCCGAATTCATCTGCCCCAACCCCCACCAAGCAACCCCCTTCAACCAAGGCTACCACGACGTCGCCAAGAACCACTTCTACACGACCTCCGTGGCCGATATCACCGCGGCTGGGTACGAACACAAGGGCTCCGTAGGTCGCGTCTACGAGGCACCTGATTATATGACCGTTCCCCTCTTCCACTTGTACAACGCTGCCTCTGTGGATTCCTTCTACACCAATGATGAGCAGGAACGCGACGAATTCGTTGCGAAATACGGATACACCGAAGTGGGCGTTGCTGGACATGTCTTCCTCTGGGACATCTGCGGTAGCACTCCCTTGTACAGGTTGTACAACCAGGCTGCCGGGGATCACAAGTTTACAGTCGACCAAGCTGAGATCGCTTCGGCTGAGACCGCTGGCTATGCCTACGAAGGTGTTGCTGCGTATGTTTACAACTAAACCACAGGTGATTGTCCATCTTTCTTGACCACTTTATCGTCCTTCTGATTGTACTTCTGGTAGGCATCACAGTGCATCAATGAGGTAGCACATAGGCTACTTACCCTGCAAATATCGCCTAGTAATCCGAACCCGTACCTTACATCAACCTTCCTTTGACGATACATACTCTCTCTATAGAGGAGAATTCAAATATGCGACCGTTTATCTTCGTCGGACCCTTGAGCAACATGTTGACCTAGGTGAAACATTGTTGGCCTTTGAATCTTTGTGCTTGGATGTCCGTGGACTTGAGTTTCGATGTTTCGATGCCAATGAGTAACGTCGCTACAGCTGGATAGACGTGTAAAAGACATCATGCAACACAATAGTGTCAATGATCATCCTCGAGGTTGACCGAAATTGAACCTGTATACTGGACAGGGCACGCATTGAACCGCGAGGTAGAAGAGAACGAGGTCAACAATAAGCCGGTGTCGATTTGGGTATCCAGGTCGACATGTTTGGACACCGCCAGCGACGGGGGTTGGACGGAGCTAAGCTGAACAATGGGTGGAGAATTACCGGAAGCGGGAGACAATGAAGCATTATGGGCGCCTCGTGGGCGTCTAAGCCATTATGGCGTGTTTGCCTGCCACCACAACAATGGCCGCTTCGGACTGGAGAATTGACTTTCGAGGTTATTGTGGCCTTGGAATTATAAGATGGCGGCTGCTGGGGCCAGACTGGAGCAGCAGCTGAGCTGGTTCTCTCTCTCCCTTTTCGCATTTTTCCAGCCGTATAATAACCCGCGATCCATTTACAGACATGATGTCCTTCCGTCCCCCACAACGTCCCCTCCCCATTCCCCCCGTCAACGTTCACGACACCTTGCCTCTGACACCGTCGACGCCATTGACGACGCTGCCCCAGTACTACACGTCTAGCTCCGAGAGCATCGTTAGCTGGGCAGAGCAGGTCCAGCCAGGAACACCTGCTCCTCTGACACCCCCCTCGGATTCCGCATCGTCCTCGTCGTCGAGCCTAGCTTCGACATCGAATATCGGTGGAGGGAAGAAGAAGACCAGGCGACCATCTGTATCCCGCTTGCATCTGAACTTGTCTGCTCGTCGTCCGAGTGGAATCCAACATTCGCAAGCTCGAAGCGGATCAGCCTCATTCCTGAATATCATCGACACACCTAGTACAGGATCCGTGCAGCCTCAAACTCAGCCACAACCTGTATGTTTGCTGCTTGATATGACTTATCTGGTCCTGACCTTGATAATAGACACGTACACCTGCTTCGAGCAAATCATTGAACGCCGGCTCTTACGACCTTACGAACCTCGGATACACCTCTGTCTTTGTTCGACTCCCACACACGCCCGCGACGCCCGCATACCTCGTCAATACTACGAATAATACCACTACACCCACTAATCCTAATCACTCTACCTCTAATCTTAATCAACGTGACGAGTCTGGAGGTGTCAAGCGCACCCTGAATCGCATTCGGTCGTTCTCTATCCTTCGTCGCGCACAACAACAGCCCAAAACACTCCCACCCGTCCCTGCTCTACCCAGTGATATCCCGCCCGTACCACCCATGCCTTCCATCTTCAGCAAGTCCTCTTCATTCAACAAGCTCCCGTCTTCTCCGACTGTTGCGAGTCAGAAGAAAAAGGAAATGTATCCTTTAACCAAGACCAAATCTAAACCCGTTCCCAAGAAGAAGCAAGCGAAGACCCCACTCCCTCCGACTCTCGCATCTGAACTGGCGTTGATGCAGTTCTTGGATGGCGGGAACATGGATGAAACCATCCAGAGAGTGATGGATGCTCAGTCCAAGGCGTCACTCCCCGCTGGCCGGACTGAGTCAAAGGAGACTCGCGCGCATGGTGCCGTTTACCGTGATGAGAACGGCGGAGTATGGATGGACAAAGATGAGGAAATGGAATACAAGCACCTTCTCTCGACATCCCCCACCGTATCTTCCCCATCTGCATCATCGCCGGGATTGTCCACCCCTGGTCATCCCTCCTCTCCGTTCTTGATGTGTGCTGACTGGATCAAGTTCGAGTCTACATCACCAACGAAGGAAAACTCAGCTCCCCTCACCGGTGTTTCATTCCGCCGTCGTGGTTCGTCCTTCTCGATCACGATGCACGCTGTCAAGCCTGCTGAAGAGGAGGGGTTGCATGGCCAGTTCGTTCGTCTCCCAGCAGCGATCGCCGCTGCCCCTTCCACGGATAACACACGTCCTAGTCGCCGCCCTCGTACCCCCGGTTCACCATCCAAGCGATATGGCATGATCCGCGAGCGTTCTCGGTCACGCGTATCTGTCCGTCCTCGTAGAGGAACCGTAACGTCTATCTCTCCGCCCGACTCCTCATTCACCTCAACTTCCACAACCCCTTCAGACGATGAAAGTCGTGCAACCACCTCTTGGTCTTCATCGTCATCGAAGGCGGGCAAAGTTCGTCGACGCCCTGCTCCACTTGCTCTTGTTCCCCCCTCTTCATCGTTTGCCGGCAAAGCTCGCAAGGAATTCCTTGACGAGAGCTTCGCGCCTGTGCCTCCTCTACCTGTTTCACAGCCAGCCTCTGCTGGCATCGGCTCTTTCGTCGATGTTGCTCTCGCCATTGCTATTCCTCCGCCTCCTCGTAGCTCTTCATTACCCGTCCCTGGAGACGACTTTGCTATGGTCGTCGACAAACCCGTGGGGAGTATGATGAGGTCGGTCAAGAAGAAGGCGTCAAGGATGGCCCTCTGGCGAAAGTAGAGCAAGTCTCACACCCTCGCGATCAAAACGTTTCGGTCTTTACTGTGTTTATGTTTCTTTACGACTACTCTGCAAAGGTTATACGCTCTCTGTTTTCTTTTCTTTGGCTTTCTCTTGGACCCTTTGAACCATTTCATCTTCTCTCGCTCTCGCAATCTAGCTGTATCTTATATTTCTTGATGTATTACACTCTGCTGTATTCTTGACTTACCCTCTTGTTGTTTGTGTGTACTATCACTGTAATCAAAATGCATCGTAACTTGCTTTCGATGTGTAGTTCATTTCTAATACAAATTATCATCGTACCCTTGTTCCATGTTACGATGCACTACCCTGACTTTGTACAATATTATAATGCTTTTGCTATGGATCTATCGTGTGATATATAGTCGTTAACTGTAGACTTCAGAACTCAATCATCATTACTGCTCTGGCTCCCTCCCTTTGAAGTTACCCGTACCTTATTACCGGATTCCAGATCATCTATGTTCGGACTTGACAAAGCCATTGATCGTATTGTTGACCGATGGTTATCAAATCTAATACCTGAGCTTTCGGGGTACGGATAKGTGTATTCAGTGTCTTCAGATGCTTGGCTTTTGCAGCGAATGATGATGAGGTTGAAAGCGATCACGATGATAGGGAGCTCCTGTAAATGTCGTCAATACCTAGGAGGTTTCCTGGTCTCGAAAGGGACCGCTTACCGCGTCAGTGACGGAGTAGAAGGCGTTAGCACCAGGGAGATACGTGGCCAAGGTGATGACGGCGGTTGTCGTATATATCAAGCCAGACTCGGTCACGATTCGTATGACTCTCTGTAGTTGTGTCCTCCAACAACTGGACGTAATGAACCCGGTGTTTGTGATCGTGGCAACTTTGTATTGAGAGGACATTTTGTCAACCTTCCTGATGCGTATAACGATGAGTGCTATGAGAATTCAATTGTACGGTCAATAGCATCTGATCTGATGGGTACACTTACAGGTAGTGATGAGGTTTTGGGCAACGGTCATGACGAAAAATGCGGTAAAGGCAGGAGTGAGTTGATCTTCCCGGAGAGTAGCTTGCCCGTKTAGGTGAGACTCAATATACAGGATRTATGACCCCATGGCGGCATCAGCAAGCCAGATCACCAAGGGCGCAATCGTAACAATGTAAGACTTGTTGTAGACAATCCAGCACCGRTAAATCTAGAGTAAAGTGATGAGCATTKTCGGGGAAAATGGCCCATGCATACACGTACCAAGATCAGGTCGCCAATAAGGATTGGRAAAATTAAGTCYACGCCCTGAGATGGGTTGAGTAACGTCGAAGGTATACCAATGAGCCAGATAACATACCTTCATGACATTAATCCAATTAGAAATATCCATGAATACAGCTGGAGGACCTCCCGGACCTTCGTACAGTACGAAGGCGTTGATGAGCCATATAAKAGTGATGATGATATCGAATGTTGCGAAAAACGCCAGCAAGAGAGCCGCAATAAGGGTGATCCAATGGATAGAACCCAGGCTCTTCATTCGACCTCTATACCATACGAGGGCCCGAATGCAGAGGGGGATGGTTATCAATGATATACCGTACGCGATRCACTCGAGGAAAAGGCCCACAAGGCGAGCCTTGCTGATGGTRAAGTTTGGCGTGGCCGGTGACATGACTTGAAYCTTGAGAGAGAGNGGNCAAAYGCTGARCGTGGGCAGTGAACTATATATTARAGTCACCRCTCYGTGGTCACTTTGTTTCATTGATTGATTCTMGTACCCCATGGACGTATGGAAACATGACGCTCCGGCGAGRRCGGTCTTCTGTGCAGATAACATTTTTATTCGYRAAGGCACAGAAATTTTCAGAAAGACGAGTCATGACAGGGCCGTTCYCTCCCGATTMTACGAGAAGACATACACGCTTCAATCATGGCAGTGTAGATAAACGTATARATAGCAAGRRCTGACATGCATTCGGGTGCACGAACCGTTCTCAGGACGGAGGCAGGAGAATAGGAACAACCCCTGTCAGCACGATTCCGCTAGGTTTCCTTGCGCAAGGCATGGATACGCCCTGTACAACTTCCACTCGCGACATTCCGGAGTCTCACAGATCWCMCGAGATAKCCCTTKCTCCRRYTCTTGGTCGAATTCTGAGAACCCAGTCAGAGCTRCAACNTNTCTTCTYNNATGAACGGAACGGACTCACCGTGAAGCACGAAATACTTGGGAACRGTCTGAYYYTCTAGTCCGCKTTCAACACTGGTTCCACTCTTTCCGTRGTCCAAGCACTCGAATATRCGCGTTCTCACCCATCCTTTCTGTGTCWTGATAATCTCAATATTCCTTTYCCACCATGCCTCCCAGTCACCGCCTGCGAGGCCATGGGTAACCAACRCCGGCGTAGGRTYTTCGAAGCGTAGCGAGGATGTGMCTTTGGWTTCTCCAGAGTCTCGTACYAGTGCAAGGGTTCTTCGGTCCAGGAGCTCCAAMCGTTTAATCAAGTCTGCTTCTCTGGGACTTCTGTTAATCCGTAAKCKRGTGTAGCTKGGATCCGAAAATGTKGATACATCGTYGATGTCATAGACRGCTAGCCARGAAGGTTTCTTTCCATCMCTTTCTTCGTACCTKGCTCCGGATAGGAAGCAGGGAAGGTKGTTCAGTCGTAGYGGAACATGTTCTGTGTTGTACCAATCTATATTKTGGTGAATGGGTYCAGGGGAACCT
>JAPEVF010000526.1:19565-31941 GCA_029747585.1 Pleurotus djamor
CGAGGTGCGCTCAGGACTCACCCTGAAACTCRTCCAACGATACTTGGTTYCCRGGCTCTGAGAATACCGCGAGAAATGCCGACATTCGAWTCCTGGGMGCGARAGCAGTGTTTGCTTACAAGCCAAGGTGAGAATGGCCGTGGANATNNCCAACCATAGGGAGCCCCTGATCGCACAGAAAACAGTTCAAGAACACAAGTGACATTGTGGATATCAATGATGGAATTGGGTGATGTCTACGTCACCTACGAATAGATATGGAACCCCTTCTCTTCGAACCAAGGCATCGCCGCTAACGAAAGAGCATGTAGAGGAGTCAGAGGATTCGGACGAATCGCTGTCAGACTCCCAGGCATCCTTAGATGAATGCAGGCCATCCCATTCGACCTTATAGAAGCCCCGAAGATATTCGATATGTCTTGCTTCATCGGTATCTAAGTCGCATTCAATTATGCAGATCTCTTTGAGCTTGGTCGCGTTGCGACGTTGCCGGCGTCCGAGTTGATAATCCAGCTCAGATGTTATTGCATTCAGGTCATCGCATTCTGACACAATAATCCTCCTCAGGTTAGGCAGAGGAAGAGATCCAGTACGGCTGTTGAGCTCGCTTAATACATCCTGGGTGCATTGAGATATCTTCAGGATCTCAACGCCTTTGAAAGGTTGGAGGGAGGCGAGCCCTTGTGAGCTCAACGGACAGGTGAATCCGTGAAGGACAAGACCGGGGATTGCGTCAAGAGGGAGCGCAGAGAGAATGTCCATGTAGCCTGGGGCATCATCATTTCCTTCCGTGCTAGGCAATGAGATGGCGATATGCGGCTCCGATGGGGAGTGCTCAGTGAAAACAGCTATCCCAGCTCGAGCATCTCCAGATAAACATATTTGATTGATGGAAGCTCCTGCCCAATCAGAAAATCGGATAAGCAGGTTTCGAATGCTTGACAAATCGTTAACTGAAGGGAGGCCGAACGCCTGAGCATATTCGACTGTGGTCTCTGCGGGATGTTTCACGAGATCGAAGAGCGTCATAGGGCCGGTGACGAACGAGGACGAGAACCGAAACCGAGAGAGGCAGGGTAATGATGCAACCTCCAGTTGTACTGCACCCACGTCATTCGTAAATTGGGAAACATGAATAGCAATGTCCTCCACGTTAGGCGTATTTTTCAACGACTTCACAAGCCACGTCAATTTCACCGGGAGGGAATGAGTGTTGAAGAGAGCGAAATGTGTCAAGCAAGGCAGATGGGGTAATTGAACGGATGGTATGACATTGAGGAGCTCCAGTGTGCGAAGGGTATTCATCTGAGTGGGTAGGTCCACCCGATGAATGATCGTCGGATGCCTGATGCGGAGTGCCTCTAAAATAGGCGCAGGATAAAGAAAGTTCTTTGACGCGGGATGGTTGGCAGAGGGGAGGACTACACTGAATTGCTCGATCCGTTCGAATTGTGAAAGAACAGCCTCGTAGGCCGATTTGAAGTGTGACATTCCGAGTTCGCGGCCGGTTATGCAGCCTCGCACGCGCAGAGGCGAGGAGGCAGACATCTGGAGCGCGTCCATAGTCCTCTCCGAGTTCGAGGTTAGGCTGATAAACCCCCAGTAACGGGGGGTTTTGCGCGCTACCTTTCTCCACCGAGCGCAGACACCGCAGACAGCGTATATCCACTCGTCATGGAGAATTGCGGTGAAATTGTTATTCTCGAGTGATTCCCAGTAGCTCTTCCGTGCTTCCACGAAGATAGAACCGAGTAGTTCAGTGGGGAGCGTAGAAACAGTGCCGGGCATGTTGCCCACGCGCGGTGCGTCTCGGGTGATTAGTGCCAGTTGAGCTGAATTACCTACAAAGTGAGCTCAGTTTGCCATATGAGAGTGAGAAGTGAGGATAACATACCACGAAGGAGAACTTCAAGACTTGAAGTTGAACGTGTTGGTCAAAGTTCAAGTCCATTTTGATTCCGCGTCGCCGTCGGCCACTAGGGGGAGGCCGGCCTTTCAAAGATTTGCCGACCGGCAACCAAAACCTTCATGCTTCGACTTGTCCGACAACTTTCTGTAAAGATTCTCAAAGCAAGACCAGTAGACTGATACGTTGGGTATGTATGTGACGCCCGCTCACCTGTTGAGCCAGCTGCCGGAGCAGAGGGAAGCAGACTTGAAAGAGGCTATCGTGTACAAGAAACTGGCGTACAGAGTATTAGGACTACGAAATTGAAAGGCGTCATCGCTGTATGAAAGCAGGACCACTGGGTAATCGCTAACTAATGGAAATCTTGACCGCTGCTTGGTATCGGGATGGCATATGACATCATGTGCCATTTCCATGAGTTGGGTCACTGGGTAGTCCACGAAAAGCTCTCCAACCGCTACTGACAAAGCTTGCGGATTCATCTGGAAGCCACAGCATCGGTGAGGTCAAATGTCGCCAAACAGCGGAATAAACAAAACTTTAATATTCGCAGCCACATCGTCGTCATGTGATGGCGTGGTCACTGGAGTATAAATGTTGGGAGGGTTCGGTGGCTCGAGTCCCCAGGCAGGAATGTGAGTAACTTCCATGTTTGACGAAGAGAGTTGTCACTGATTGTCGTTCGCAGAGAGTTCGCAGTGCACAGATAGTAATATGGCTTCTATTTTCGCTGCCACTCAGCCCTCTGAGTTGGTTGGAGCAGGGAGGACGCGACTTACACCGTTTCCTTCCCAGTTTGTGAGTTTGATTGGGTGGAAGTTTGGGATTAAGACTTGGTATTTTTCGAGCTCTTCTCGCGTAGACAGGATGTCGAACTTGTGTAGAGTCGTGTTCGTGTCAGCGTCAGTAATACAAAGTTACACTCCGGCGCCTAAACTTCTTGTCGTCTTTCTGTCATGTCGTATTTGCGATCTCCCAACTATGTGTGCCAACCACACCATTACCATGCCATTGTCAACGCAGCCGATGCTGGGATGAGACAGCTGCACGGCTCGCTTCAGACCACTCTTCGCTCGATGGCCGCTGGTCTATTCACCAAACACACGCTCGTCGCTGACCATCCTCGAACACTGGTGGGGGTCGATGTTGGTCCTCTTGTCGAACGAGGGCAACGCCTATTCCAGGACGCTGTGAATCGAGCGTTTCTACGCTTGGCTCTCGATCACGAAGATGAGAATAGTCCCAGATACACGGTAAGTAACCCCAGACCTTACTTGCTGGATGGACTCACAAGTGTCCCTCCTCAGATGGTCAATCATCTCTTCTCTACAACTCACCTTCGTTCACGCTATGGAAGATTACTGGAAACGATCGTGACGGTGAAGCGCAGTGAGGCGCTTGTGAACCACCTCGACAGTCTTAATACGAGGACTCAGTCTGAAGTTCTTGAGGACCTTTATGCCGACGTTTTCATGGTTTCCATCGCCCGATTCGAACAACAAGCTTTCGATGGTGTCGCTCCGTGGCTTTCGCGGTTGCTTGACCCTCTCTTGGGATTTGTCTTTACAACCAACCTGGACGCCTACACGTACGTATCTTTCCCCTTCTTTCTTCGCTCCACCTCATTCACGTCTACTCAGAAATCACTCAATTGGAATCCAGAATACTACTACACATTATCAACCCCCAGCTTCAGTTCTTGTAGCGTCACCAGAAGACGTCCCTTATCCCATCACGATGTCTGGCTTCCATTTTCCCAATCCCCCGACTCCGGCTGGCCTCAATGCGACGTATCTGTGGTTTCAACGTTTGTCCATAACTCGATTTCAGCCACCGCCTGTATCCACCTTTTCATCTCGGATCTCAGATTTGAAGTCCTACATTGCCCCCACTAAGAAGAGAGACCGCCTCACCTCACCTGAATCAATGGATGACTGCCACGAAAATCGCAAGAAGCCGAAAACAAACAGGAAACCCCGCGCGTCTACACCCGCCAACCAAACCACTGGCCCATCGATGCTACCGCAATCCAAGAAACAAACGTCCAAGAGCAAGACTGTCACAGTTCCGAACACGTCTTCGCAAAGTGTTCCTCAACCCCAAGGGTCTTCTCGTTCCTCCATGCTCTCCTCTTGGATCCCTGATCTCGGAACTGCTTCTACTACTGTGCCTCATACCTCGCCTATTCTCGTCAACGAGGAAGCTTATGGCCCGGCCCCTCCGCCTACCTCGCCGTCTATCAGATTTGCTCAGCCAAGCTCTCCTACGCGTGCTTCCCGGAATACGACGCCCATGGAAGATGCCCAAGGATCTCCTACCTCTCCCTGGCTTTTTGGCTCTCCTACGTCCTACGCTAAAACACTCTCTTCATCATCTTCTAGCTGGTCTGTGAAATCGTGCATCGAAAAGGGCAAGACAAAACTTGTATCCTCGAATAGCTTCCGTCGACTGGCAGCTCTGGTTCCCGATAAACTTGTCCCGTCACTCAGTCTTAAACATCAACCCCGCTCACAAAGTTCAGAATACACGCCCGTTCCTGAGGTCTCGCCCTCGCAGCCTACCACATCTACGGCCGTTTTTCAGCAGTCTTCCTTGGAGCCAAAGGAGTCTCAAAGATATCGTAAACCACTGGTGTCACGACAACCTTCCACTGCGGTCAAACGTAGTGTGTCCAAGGTCGATCTTGAAGCTGAGAAACCCGTCTATAGCAACGCGCTCAAGAAGTTGAGAATGTCAAAGATCAAACGAGATGGTGATTCCCCCGCGCTCCCTTGAGTTTCCCCTACGATACCCAGTGCCCATGCGATACCAATGTCTTTTTGTGATACCCTTACACCCCGCGATACCAATACACTACCGAGTTGAATACATGTTACGGCTACAAGCCATCTATTATACAGAACAATTCTTATAAGTCTGAGTGGACGATATTCGCCCATGGAACCGTTCCCGATCTTGTTCCTTGGAGAGCCCAGGTTGGCTGTGTGTCGTCTCAACCTTGATCCCTCTAGCTATGTAACCGGCTTTCTTTCGCATGTGTCTTCAAACATGGAAATCGACGCAAGTAAACGTCTTAGCCTCACTTCGCAGAATCTCACTCTCTGTGCCTTTGTGTAGATCGGCACCCTCGCTAAAAGTATGCGGATTGTGGGGAAGCAGAAGCAGTAAAGGACGGACCGAAAGACGCGTCGTTTACCGTCGTAACTAACAGAGGAGCCCTTCAGCTGGCAAATACTAGATAGGATCAAGACAGTTTTTCACAGAGGTATCATCATGGCTAGGTATCGCTACTCGGAACTTGGAGGACAAACTGTACACACACTTTTCAACGAACCAATATACATACATCACTTCCTACACCATTTTCTTCAGAGTCAGACGCGGCGCTTTCGTACTTTCCGCTGCGTCCTGTGCGCTTTTCATGAGCCGCGCTCGGAGGGTCGCTTGTGAGACTGGTTTCTTATCCGCTGGAGGAAGCCGGCGCGTAGCCGAAGACTCAGCCTGTGATGCACTCGAAGATGACCGCGACTGCGCTTTCAACGATGATAGGAAGCCCTTCGAACGTGACTTGGTCACCGCCTCAATTGCTGGTTCGGCGCTGGGGTTGGCGGAGGAGATGACGCTGGCATCGGACGACAACGACGCAATGTTTGACGTAGAACCTGAAGTGATCCTCTGCAATGGCTTCGTAATGCTTTTGACTGCTTTGGAAACCACGGACTTGGCTTGACGACTCATGCTCTTAGAAGCGATGGACTGCAGGGATGGAGATGGCCGATCTTGATTTGTTGGCGGAATGGGCGGGGCTGATGATGAGTAGTTGTCATATGGAGGAGGGACCACCGAGCAGGGGGTTTGAGAAGGCATTTTGGGCAACAACCAGGGAGAGATTTGGCATATAACGTTATGGCCCAGTGTGACGAGTTGGCCCAGCGGGACCAAGAGAGTCCCTTCAACTGTCTGAGGGTGATCAAGCCATAACTGTCCAACCGCTGCCGAAAGGACCTGAGCCTTCGTCTGGTGGGTACAATCCGGTGCGAAGTCACATATACTGAGCTTGTCGGCGATAAGGGACAGAGATTGGTCACAAAGGACGGTCTGTTTCAAGTTCTGAACAAGGAAAAGGACACTGATCAATCTATGGACTAATATTGATCCAATGATGAAGTGAACGAACCATTCCGTAGTTTGCGCCACCAGAAAGTGAAGAGCGGTAGAGCGGAGACGCAGAGTCTATTGACTTCCGTAAGAAGCAGTCCAATACGGCGAAGCCGAGGTAGGAGAGGGCAAGGAAGGGCTGCTGAAGCGCTCCGTTGGAATCAAACGAAATTTGAGGCGGGAGCGATTCCTTGAGGCATCCGAATGATCGGCGGAAGCTTGTGAATTTGAACGAGTTGAGTTTGCGAGCGAATTCGGCAATATGGTTTTCATTGGATGGGGGGTTATGCTGAACGCACCAGCGCCTTTGAGTCTCCTCTCGAAGGCCTCGCTCTTTATCGTACCGCCATTTACGGTGGAAGGACTCCAGGGCAACCTTGAAAGCGGGAAGGAGGTGGGTGTAGATATGGTCTACGAGGGCGTTGAAACCAGCGTGAATGTCTACGCCCCAGGCAATTGCTTTCATGAGGCTGGCTAGCATCGTTGGACAAGGAAGGTGTTTGTTCTGTTGCCACGTCTGTATCTCTGCCTTCGTTTCGGGGGAAAGCTGAACAACGTTCATGTCAATGCCGCTAAGCATGGCGCGAGCGATGTATTCAGTTTGGGAAAAGGTGTAGCTTAAGGACTAATTATGGGCATGAGCTAATGACCACGGCGATGATGGGCTGGTGCAGTGTACTGACCTCAATCGCCCATGTGCTCTGAGCCCCATCCATGTTGTTTCCCTGATCTTCCATGACGAAACGGGTAATGGCGATTCGCGTCGTGAGGACCTGCAGGGGTTCGCCGTAAAACTTGATGACATCGTTGTTGGGGGCTGATAATTCGCCTCTACGGCAATTATAAACAAGGCGTTTTAGGTCCACAACGTCTGGAAGGGTGTCGTCGAATTCGTAGGGCGGGAAGACGTGACCATTTGTGAGTAACTGAGAGAGTTTGGACAATTTATGTGGTCTAAATGTGAGCGACATCGGGGAACGAAGCAGTGACTCTGGAGGACGNAAAACGACGTCGCGGTACGAGAAACAAACGCGAAGGCAGCCAGCCACAGAGTCCCGACACTGGCTAAGTCAAATGTCGCCAAACAGCGGAAGACCGACGATCAACAAAACCTTATTTCAAGTACATCGTAGTCATGTGGTGGCGCAGCCTTTGGGGTATAAAGGTAGGGCAGTTCGAGTAGCTCGAGTTCCTCAGGCAGGAAAGTGAGTAGCCCAGCATTCTACAGCTTTAGTAGAAAGACTGACGGCCGTTGACAGAGAGTACGCAAGTGCACAGAGTAAATAAGGTCACTTTTTTCGGATGAATCCTCTTGGCCCTCTGCCAGCCAGACCATACTGGGATCGCCGGATCGTTGCACCATGCAAAGAGAAAAGCCATTCGGGCCTCCTACTCCACGACCTTTATCCCGCCCGTGGGGAGACTGGGGGCGGATAGCAGATCACCCTCTGTGCCGAGTATCTAGCAATGGTTCCGCGGTCCACATAGGCACCCCAGAGCATGGACGGGGCAGGAGGTTACCAAGTGGACCGATATTGGGCTTCCAAAGTATCGTCGGGGATACCTTCAGTGTACGACTCGGGCACTCGCGAAGTTGTTGGTCATGGGTGAGCATCCAGTGTACCGCTTCCGGCGCGCAGAGCAGCAGGGGCCTGCGACCAGTTCTTTGCGGTGAGTCTGAGTTCGCTGGAACAGGAGAACGCGACTTACACCAATTCCTTTCCAGTTTGAGGCGGTCTGAGATTGTATCCACGACACTGGGTACCCTGGGATCACTGGAAAGAAGGGAGAAGCTGACCTTGGGAGGAATGGTCGGACGCGTCTCGGGCATGCTGCATCCAGTAGAAACATGTCTACAGCTCTTCCGGACGTTTCCCTCAAGTGCTGAGAGTTGCTGAAAGCGTGTATCATGCATCATGTCGAGTATGTAGAGTTGTGAGGTGAATGCGAACGAGCGTCACAGCGCCTAAATTTCTTGCCGTCTTGTAGATCTCCGAACCACACCATTGTCAACGCAGTCGACGCTGGGATGAGACACCTGCCTGGCTGCTGGAAGACAAGCTCGTCGTTAACCATCCTCTGATCAAAGGAGAACGATTCGTCTTGACTCTTCCAGGATGCTAGGCTGGAAACCAACCTCTATGACGAGAGGATGGGAATAGAGCCATGGACATGTCCGGTATCTGAAACAACTCCGACCGCCCGTTTTGGCATGGTGGCGTGAACTCCGACACCCGTTTGGGACGGTGGCGCTAAGTTTCAAGAGGCGCCAATCTGAGCACTGTCACTTGCCCCACGTACGACGTCGCGATGGACGCGTTTTCAGCCGGCCAGTACGCTGGAAACGATGGTTCAAACGGTGCGTAACCTATATATACTCCGAAATCACGTCCTCTCACGACTTTTCTTCTCCATCAGTGCAACCTTTCACCTTCGCGATGGCGCTGGCTTCACATGACGGCCTGCCTTTACCCACTGATTGGAACACCCACGGAACACCTTGCATGAGCACTAATCAAGGTGAGATTGATACATAGCCAGTTAATTTTGCCGTACTGACTGTTGAGCTATCGTTCAATCACTATGTCGCGCCATCCCGACACTTTCCCCAAACACCGCTTCCTAACGTTCCAACACGCGACTCGCGCTGGCGCTCTACTTTAGCCACGGAAACTTCTTATACGCCTGTACGTCACCCGCAAAAGCGACCAAACTTTACCAGGATGTTTGCCTGGCTCTCGATTGAGCAGACAAGAAGAGCCCCGCTCCTCATGGTGTCCCATGCTCACGCTTCTCGTCTCGACAGCTAGGAACTCGTGTGCTGCAGGGAGTTACTTCAAGGCCCTCAAATTTCAAAGTTCTCTGGGAGGACTTGGACCACAAACTTTCGGCCGCGTCGCAGCCAGCCTCTCTCTGCTGCTTGACCCTCTTTTGGGACTTGTCTTTACAACCAACCCAGACGTTTACACGTATGTGTGTTTTCATCCTTCTTGCCCCACTCACACTCATCCATGTTTACTCAAAAATAACTCAACTGGAATCCGGCCCATCGCATCTCACAAGTCCCCCCAACATCAGCAGACGGCGCCATCTCCTCCAACAACGGCTGGATTTTCAATCCCTCAAGAGTCCGGCTAGCATCAATGCGCCAAATATGCTGTGGTGACAGCGGCTGTCTTCAGTCGTTGATCAACGACCACCTGCACCTTCCTCTTCGGCTGTTTTGCCTCAAACTCAAAGTCCTTTAACGCTTCCTGCACTCCCCTCATTCAATTCAACACAAGACAGTCACGAGGATCGCAAACAAGCCTTGAAAGTCCGTACGTCCATCTTGTCGAAGCCACCAATCGATGTTTCCGTATTCGAAGCTCGTTCCCGAAGCCTAAAGTCTCGTCCTCTCGTCCTACCGCCAGCCGTTCTTCAAGCGTCTTCCTTGGAGCCAAAGGAGACTCCAATCACCCGTCAACATCCGCTGTCACAACAGCTACCGTCTACAGTCAAACTCAGTGTAAAGTATACAGGGTTGTTTTCGAAGCCGAAAAGTCCATCTAGCGATGCCCATGCAATACCAATATTTTTGTGATACCCGTACACTCCGCGATACCAATATGGTACCGAGTTGTATACTTGTCACGACATGTCGTGTATGTCTTATACAGAACGATGATCAATGAACCTGATTTGACGATGTCCCAGCCTATGACA
Organism: Pleurotus djamor; assembly: GCA_029747585.1. Classification (NCBI taxonomy): domain Eukaryota; kingdom Fungi; phylum Basidiomycota; class Agaricomycetes; order Agaricales; family Pleurotaceae; genus Pleurotus; species Pleurotus djamor. The sequence continues at coordinate 29,338 of JAPEVF010000526.1, forward strand.
GCATTCCTGACCTTCCCGGGGAAACTGAGAACGTACTTCGTGTGTCGTCTCAACAGTAGCTCCGACGTTCACATCATTGTCCTTCACATCCCTGCAGCACGCCTGCATGTCTCTCCTACCATTCAAATCCACAAAGACCACACAACGTCGCCCTGATCATTAGAACCTCACCCCTTGAGCTACGTATGCGCATCAAGGGGAAAACTGGGCACGCCGCACCACAGAGGCGGCAAAGGATGACCACAACAACACGTGGTTCATGATTGGAACCAACTGGAAACCACCGAATACTACAAAGTATATGTCTACGCGGTATCAAGAGGGGTAATTATTGAAGGGTATTTCTAAATTATGAAGGCGGGGTATCTCTACTTCCTACGACCAATATCATACACATGCAAACTTTTCGACGGGTCAATGTCCGCTACGCCCAGGCGACCTGGACCAAACCGCCACTGCACCCGAATCTCTAGTGGGGCTTCCTAATTCGAAGGACGGCCTGTTTCGTGTCCTTCGCGGCTGTTTGTGCGCGTCTCAATAACCGCTCGCAGACGGCTGCTCTCGATTCTGGTGGCCCGTCCTTTGGGGGAAGATACGTGAACAGCGAGGTCGATTCAGAAGGTTCGGCAGGCCCTGTCTTTGTAGAGGGCGGTAGCCTTGCTTTCAGCTTCGACACGAAGTCAGCCCTACTAGACCCTCCCATCTCGCCAGCCGCGGAGCTAGGGCCGGCTATCGGGGTCGAACTTGCGATCTGGGACGTAGACGCTGACGCGGAGCCCTTCTTCAGGGTCTTGTCGGCTTTGGAAATTGTGGTGGAGGTCTGTGGATGAGAGCTGGAAGAAGCGGCTAGAGCTGTGACGGATGGCAGATTTGGGGCTACGGGGGCGCTCTTGAGAAGGGTGTCGTCGTCTGGTACTGTTGGAACCAGCGAACTACTCAGTCTCGAAACGACGTCGTGTGCCATAGGCACGAGCATGCCCATGGGGAGACGCATCACAGAGGCCATTGACTCTGGTCCATCAAGATATCGCTGTCCAATGGCCGCAGAGAAGAGCTGCGCTTTGAGCTGCGCGCTTCCGTTCTGGGGAAAGGGACAAAGATCCATCTTGACCGCGATGTGGGCCTGAACGGTATCGCATAAAACAACACGCTTCAATGTCTAAACAATAAAAAAAAAAGTCAGCACATTGCTTACTTCCGACAGGAGGAGCAGTATTGTAACGAACCTTTCCAAAGTGCGCGCCTCCAATAATTGACGCGCGGTAACGTGGATACCAGCTATCCATGGTCTTCCTGAAGAAGTAGTCTTGGACAGCGAAGCCGAGGTACGCCAGCGAAAGGAGGCGTTGGTGGAGGTCGCCGTTGGAGTCAACAAGGGAGAGGTGAGCTGAGGATGAAAATGTCTCTTTGAGGGCCCCGAAAACGCACTCGAGGCCGATGGGAGTGATCAAGTCGAATCGTCGAAGAAACTCGTACACATGGTTTTCGTCTTCGAATTCATTGTGTTCCTTCTTCCAAAAAGTTTGGATTTCGCGTCGTATACCGGCCTCTGCTACGGCAGACCAATATGAATGAAAACATGGTAAAACAAACTCGAAAGCAGGCCAAAAGCAGGCCGGAGGTTGTCATGATTATGCTCCACGACCGCATGGAAGCCCGCAGATACGTCTGCCGCCCAGGTAAGGGCTTCCAAGACATCGGCGAACCGTGCAGGACATTCAATGTTTTTGTAAGGGTGCATAGACCATGCCTCTATCTGAGCTTGTGGGATAGGGTGAACCCGCATGGCTGACGTGTCTGAACTGCTAGCCATGATGCGGGCCATGTACTCTTCACCCGTGAAAATCCTCGTAAAATACTAAATCAGATACAAAGAGTGTTAGACGATGGACATAGCTATGATAGAATGGGTAAGTTTGCTAACCTCAATCGCCCAAACCAACTTCGAGCCAGTGAGCTTGGAATTATCCATTAGGAAACAAGTGGCACCGATACGCGTGGAAAGGATATAGGTTGCTTGGCCGTACCACTCCGCCATTTCATTGCTGTCGGGCTCGCCTACTCGACAGTTGTAGGCGATACGTTGGTATTTTGCGACGTGGGCAAGAGAGATGTCCAAGGGGAACGGCTTGTAGACGAAGTCATGGGTGAGGCGGCGGGCGAGGTCGGTTGAGTGGGGTTCACAGCTGATGAACATGGCGTATCGTGGGGCGGGCGTCGTGGAGAGGAAGGAAGGAAGGAAAGAGGTGCGTGAAGCCCCAGCACTGGCAATCTCAAATGTCGCCAAACAGCGGAAGTTCAGCAACAAACAAAACCTTATTTCAATACGAATCCAAGTCATGTGATGGCGTAGTCGGTGTATAAAGGTTCGTCGATTCCAGAGACTGAGGCCCCAGGCAGGAAAGTGAGTAACTTCCATTTCCCCGGTCATGAAGATTCTTACTGACAACCGTTCGCAGAGAGTACGCAATGCACAGATTGTAGTTTGGCTTCTAATTTTCGTGAGCCCCTCAGCCCTTTGCCAGCCAGACCATACTGGCATGCCGGATTGCTGCGCCGTGCAAAGTGAAAAGCCGTTCGGGCCTCCTATTCCATGACCTTTAT